>PVIW01005748.1:0-100210 GCA_004026585.1 Noctilio leporinus
TTTGGTACATTTACACAATGGAATTCTACATAGCAGAAAGAAAGAAGGAACTTGTACCCTTTGCAACAACATGGATGGAACTGGAGAGTATTATGCTTAGTGAAATAAGCCAGTCAGTGAAGGACAAATATCATATGATCTCACCCATTACGGGACAATAATGAGCAAAACTAACAACAAGCAAAACAGAACCAAATATGTGAATACAGTGAATAGACCTTCAGTGGTCAGGGGGAAAGGGACTGGGGGGAGCGGGGAGGCAGAGGCAAGAAAGGGGAGCAGCTTAGACAAGAACCTAGTATAAAGGAACCATGGACATGGACAACAGGTGGGATTGACTTTGGGGGGAATGGGTGGGTGGGGAGGAGGACAGGGGGGAACAAAAAGGGGATGGATGTAATACAACAGCAATAAAATTAAAAATAAATAAATAAATAAAATTTTAAAAAAGGAACCATGGACATGGACAACAGGTGGGATTGACTTTGCGGGAATGGTTGGGTTGGGAGGGGGACAGAGAGGAGCATAAAGCGGATGGATGTAATACAACAACAATAAAATTAAAAAACAAAAACAAACAAACAAAAAAACAAACTCATTTGGAAGAGTATAGTTTCACATGGTGTGTGGGGATGTCTTTTCAGCTTGCTTTCACCATTTGTGTGGGAACATTATTCTGTTGCTATTTTTTTCTTATAATGACTTAGTATGTCTTCTTTGAAAATCCTTTTTCTGTTGCTTATTTTACAGGAAAAAGATTGGGCTATTTCTTTACAGCTCCAGCTTTCTTCTACTATTACTTTTCTGTGGCAATCAAAAACATAGTTTCTACCTCATGATATCTGCCTCCTCTACTTCCTTCCCCTTGGAACTTTTTTTCCCTTATACCCGTACTTTCTATTGTTACTTTGAATTCCATGCTCAGCAATTTCTCCCAGAGTAAGGTTCCTTCCTGGAAGCCATATTGCATTTCATTTTTATGATGCCTTACTAATCCAGTCCTTTCAGACCTTAGTGAGGTCTCTTTGTGCTCACTCATAAATTAGATTCTGCAAAACCCCCTTCCAGTTTCAGCTGTTTTCCAGTATGAATACCCGTGGTGACTCTGAAGTTCTGTTTCCAGAGCTAGAAGAAGTGCCTTGTCTTCATTTTGCTTAGAAGTTGATAAAAAAAAAAAAAAAAAAAAAAAAAAGAGGTCTTGCAGCAATCAGTGACTTCTCTTCACCCACTTGTATTTTGGGGTTTGCGAGTATATCTTTTCACTCAGCTTTGTTGTAGATATGTCCATGGGTTTTTTATTTTGCTATCTTGATTATATTTCTTAATAGAGGACTTATAGAAAATTTAAAACTACTCTGCTACAACCATCTTGCTAGAATCTATCCCAAGTTATTTTGAACATGGCTTAGTTGCTGTTTTTTCATAGTAAACTCCTCAGGGATGGGGAGACTGATAGTCCATGTCTTAGCGCAGACATGCAGTGACATATATGGATTAGGTTTAAATTTTTGTTAATAGATTATGAAAGCAATACATAGTCATTGCCCTAACCTGGGAACCTACAAACTAGTATATAAGAAGAAAATTAATATCACTAATTATACTACCACTATTGAAATACCCACTTGTAACAGCCTAGTATTTTTCCTTCCAGTCTTTCATCCAAGCAAATTTTTTTAAATACACATTTTAATTGAGACCATAGTGTACACTGAAATCTTTTTGTCACAACCAGAGACTTATTCAACTTCCCTTAGGAGAGACAGAGATTGTTGTTAAGTTGCTTACAAATTGCAAATAGAAATTTAACAGAATTTAAATCATGGGCAAGTCAATTATTCTGGGCCTTTAGCATTTCTTCTGCAAAGATGAACATTGGATCAGATTTTATTTTATTTTTTTATTCCTCACTAATGACTAACACAGCAAGCTTTGTTGGTTGCATATTTGTTCCAATAAGGTGCTTGCAACAAAGCAATAATGTGCACATGTGTTGGAAATGATGTTTTCACTAAGCAAAACAAACAAATCTAGCCTTGAATGCTAGACTGAAGATTGTACATCTGTGTAAAAAAAGAAATCACAGAAGGTTCTAGAACATATATTCAATCATGGAAGGTAAGACCATTATAGCTGGAGGGTATATTAGAGAACACCCTGTCCTATCTTCTCATCTTATAAAAAGTAATCCTGAGACCTAAAGAGGGGCAAGTACTTATTTACCACTCACTGTAAAGTGTTCGTCAATATGGTGTTTCTAATATTGGGAACTTGAACACACAGGGAGAATTGCTTTTTGGAAGCTACATATCACTCAGTTTATGCACTTTCAGTCACTTATCTGGGACTACATAGCACACTAATTCATGTCTCCTGCCCTTGGTAGAATGGAAATAATTTATTTCTTGATGTATTTTCACAACCAAATCCATTGATAAGCAAAACAAACACAAAATATCCAAGAGCAAATGGATATTAAAAGATGAAAACCTTTACCAGTGGAGACAAAAGACCAAAATGACACGGGGTATTAAACAGGGGAAGTTAAGTGAAGAATTATTTACTAGCATCAGGGGAATGTAGTAACAGGCATTGGCTACTGAGGGTAAAGAGAACTCTGAAGAATCCAGAAGTGGCTGATGCAAGTAGCAGGCACTCATCTGAGGCTGAGGCGGAGAACCTAGAAAGAGGTAGAGCACTGGGGAGAAATGGACAGGGGAGCCCTACACACACACACACACACACACACGGCTAAGATTAAGATTTGGGTCTTGTTGGAGAGGCTGGGGCTGTGCCTACTGGATGGTGAAGTTTGCAGAGGTGACACAGTAAGGACGGTCCAGCAGGATACTGTTCTTGAGTGACAACGAAACTTTACAGAAAGCTGCCTGAAAGGAAGAACAGGTGAACTTTCTGGAACACTGGAGAGATTCACCAAGAAGCTTGCGGGAAGTCACACCCATAGGATGCTCTCGAACATATTGGAAACGAGATGAGGTGCCTGCAGAACTCACCAGAAAGCCATATGCTCCGCTGAAGGGGGGGCTCTCTCAGCGTCCACACACTTGAGGAGCAAGAAGGAAGGAAGCGTGAGCATACCTCCTGCGCCCTCTACTGGCAAAACCTAGCATCGTGCCAGTTGGCAAAGGAGAAAAGTTTGCACGATTAACTTCCAGTATCACAGGAGGACTAAGAAGGATGGATTGGGAGACATGAGGCAAAAAACTGATAAATGACACATTCAAAATAAGGAGCGCAACCACTGAGGGTGGTCATTACACACATACACATGTATCAAAATAGTAACGCAATACACTACGTGTGTCTAGCTAAAAAAAAAAACAAAATAAGCACTCTTTTTTTTTTTTTTTTAATTAGTTCACAATCTTCTCTGGAAAACTCCATTTTCCAGTTTTCTTACCATCTGCTTTCAGATCTTCCATTAGGGCTGCTGCATTGGATGGTTGCACAAATACTATGAAACTTTTAAAAAGTCCTACTTGTATCTTAGGATATTAGAGAGAAAACGTAACTTTGTTTAGGGGGAGCTTATGTTGGTTTTGCACCTGTTGTCCCAGTTAATATCCAGTTAGCGCTCCTGCTCACTCTTCAAAGTCTCCTGATTTAGATGATAAATTACATGGACCCCGCAAATGCAGCCAGTAGTCAATCCACTCCCCCAGGTTTACAGAGGAGGAACCTTCTCACATTGACAATAAACAGGAGGGCCTTTGGGGCAGTGGAGAGGACTGGACTAGAAGCTACTGTGTGACTTGGGCCAATTATTAAGCCTATCTCTGAAAATTGTCACCAGGTGGTGATGCTGATGTGATAAAGGAAGATGATAAAGGGAGATGATATATGCAGAACATCAGGCACAGGTTGTGGCCTGAGGGGTGTACCAGTCCCCAATCCATGGCTTCAACAGCTGCCCACCTCCTCATTTCCTATCCATCTTCTCAGTGTATAGTCCTGATAGGGAAAACAAGATACATTTCATAATGGTGAGGCAGGATTATCTTTCAGAACAATCACTGCTTAACTGGAGAGTCAAAGGAGGAAAATCGAATCCCAGTTTGTTTATAAAGAATGATTGGAACTGTAAGTGCTCTTGATTTGCTAAGTAAGAAGGGGATGTTAAATAAAAGGAACTCTCTCCAGTTCATTCCTTCTTCCCCCCAAATCCCCTCTTCTTATAGGATACCAGCCGCTTAAAGAAATGGAAGAGGAGCCAAGGTTTCCTTCACAGGTGCAAGTTTTATGAGAAAGAGCATTCCAAGATCGCCACCTGGTGATCACATTATAGAACACATTCCTTGACCAATTTTATGACAAACCAGGTGGTCAGCTACTCAGTGGACATTTATGAGAGAAGAAATGCTGGCTGGGATCCTTTGTGTTCTACTACCCTAGACTCAGGACATACTACTGCCGGGTTTCTCAGCCTCAGCAACGACCAACATTTTGGGCCAGATAATATTTTTTCATGGGAGGCTGTCCTGTCCTGTGTAAAAGCATCTTTGGCCTCAAACCCACTAGATGCCAATAGCAACTCCCACCCAGTTCCCAATTATGACAACTCCTAGTTGAAAAACCACTGGAGTGCTCAACTAGTTATCTGTTCATTTCACAAACATCCCAGTTCCTAGCAAAATGATGAGGAGGGTAGTAAACTCTGTCCAGGTCAGATCAGCAGCAATTCTCAGGTATCCACAGTATGTGGGGTCTAAGAAGCAGAGATAAATAAACCAGCCCCCAGTCTCAGCCTTCCAAAGTACCCCCATAATGTTTTCCAGTGGCCCCTCTTTCCTTAGGACCACACCTAGTGAAGAGATTTATCTCATCTCCACCTTAATTTCCCTCTGGTGGCAATCTAATTAGGTTCTTTCTACAATTAACTATTCATAATTAAAGAGGAAGAAAGCCCATGTGTCATTCTTAAACACCATCCATTAAACAACAATGTCCAATTTTGAAATCCCTCTTCAGATAAGAAGAAATGGTACATGTGTGCAATAAGAATTCTCCAGATATGTGAGCCTAAATTTAATTATGCAAGGAGAACAGAGGTTTAACTTCATTCTTCCTGAAAGTGTTGTAATTAAAGCTCAATTAAGGGCAGTGATGGCCAGCATTATTATTTAAGTGTCACCTTATTGAAGAGATAAACAGCTCAGTACTTCTCACATGGATGCTGACCTGAAGCCTTTGCAACAATAAAAAGGGGGTTGGTCATTTGGACCATCCTCTGCTTTTCAACAGTCTTTATCTTCATTTAAACTCTTTAAAACTGTTCTGTCTAAACATCTAGGTCAAAGGATAAAAGGGCCATTCAGATGTCCTTTCTAATAATAATTTGTCAAGTGCTTTCATGGGTCAGGGGCTTTACATATAGTATCTCATTTAATCTTTACTTCAACCATAGAAGGTAGGTATCATCCTTATTTACACATAAGAGAACAAAGGTTCAATGAAGTTCAAGAAACTTCCAGTCACACCAATATGAAATGGTAGGGCCAGGATTTAAACCAATCAGCCTCCTCCAGAGTCTGTGCTCATTATGTTATATTGGCATTTTAAAGTAGTTTTCCAAATATCTGTTATTTGATGTTAGATAAAATCTCTTTTTTTAATTGTAAAACAAATAAATAAAACAGATAGTCTGCTGGACTCTTCTTGTGTGCACTGTGTTTGCAGAAAGGCCAATGAACTGCGAAGTTCCATGTTGAACTGTGAGTGTGAGTGGCTTGTTGGGTCATTAATTAAGATGAAGCACAAGGATGTGGGTTACCCAGGGTGGGGTGAGACCTGCATCTGAGCCCCTTCCTTAGTTTTATAATACTATGGTATTATAATTTATTAGATGGGTCACTATCCACAGTTGACCTCGGAGCACAATTGGTGGCAGAGCGGAGAAAGGTGCCTGAGCTGCTCTTCCTCTGCGGAAACAGGCAGCTGCCTTCTGCTCTTCTAGTGGAGGGAATGCTTTTTCTTTAGAATCAGTTTGGCTGGATTTCTTGCCAAAGCATTTTCCCTGTGAATGCGGTTGAAAATCAGGGGCTAACCTAGAAGTCCTGGGACTGTTGGTGTGGTTTGCTGCACAAATGGAGCAACCATGAGTTGGAAAAGGAAGGCAGAGTGAGGCCAATGAGTGGGAAGGCCCTATGCTACACTGGAGAGTGTGTGGTTGGTTCATGCGTTTATTTATTCTTTCATTCATTCATCCATCAATTCATCATTTAAAACCAACTTGCCTCCAAAAGGTACTTGAGACAGTTTAAAACATGTCTAATGTTGAAGGTTAAACAAAAGAAAACATAATATTATTATAATCAGCTAGTTAAATATTAACAAAAGAGAAGGAAACAAAACTAGCTAAGATTCTGGGAATTAATCCCAAAAAAACACAAAACACTAATTTGAAAGAATATATGTACCCCTATGTTCATTGTTGTGTTATTTACAATAATCAAGATTTGGAAGCAGCACAGGTATCTATCAGTAGATGAGTGGATAAAGAAGCTGTGGTACATTTACACAATGGAGTACTACACAGCTGTGAAAAAGGAACTCTTACGTTTTGCAACTGCATGTATGGACCTGCAGAATATCATGCTAAGTGATACAAGCCAGTCAGAAAAAGACAAGTACTACATGATTTCACTCATATGTGGAATCTAATGAAGAAAACAAACTAATAAGCAAAATTGGGACAGACTCACAGAGAGCAGGCTGACAGCTGTGTTTGGGGCAATAGGGCTGGATAGAGGGTTTGTAGAGGGATTGAGCAAAAAAAAAAAAAGGATGAAAGAAAGAAAAGAAAAAACTCACAGACCCCAACAACAGTGTGGTGATTGCGGGAGAGAGAGAGAGAGCTGGGGGAGGTGGTGGAGAGTGTAAGGGGGATAAATGATGATGAACAGAGACTTGAATTGGAATGATAAATACACAATACAGTGCACAGATGCTGTGTTGTAGAACTGTGCACCTAAACTTATATAATTTTGTTAACCAGTGTCACTCTCATGAATTCATTACAAAGAAAAGAATAAAACTTGACTAGCTTATACAAAACAAAACAAAACCTGTCTAAGCCTAAACCTGATTAAGCCTGGAAATTATAGTTTCAGACACCACAGGGGACAACTACATCCCCTGCCAAAGAAGACTTAATCCCTTAATCCTGGGGAGGCAGAAAGATTGGCTTTCTAATCCACCTCCACTGCAATTTGACCTAGCAATTTTATCCCTGGGTTTTTACCCAAGAGAAATAAGTCTATACATGCTCACAAAACACTTCACAAAGATATTTGCAGCATCTTTATCCAGAAGACCCAAAAATAGAAATGTCCAGGTTTCTATCACATTTTGGACAGATACAGTGACATGGCTGAATCTCACAAAGTATGTGAGTAAAAGAAGCCAGACATAAAGAAAGATGGCGACAGAGTAGATGGCATTGTTGATGGCATTCTTAAGTGCCAGAGCAGCTGGAGGATAGGGTAGGGAGCACGAGATGTCTGCATGTCCCTCTGAATTGGAGCGGTAAGCATCTGGACTCAGGGGTGCATAGCCCAGAGGCTGCAGAGACCTATAGGAGAGCAGAAGCAGCTCAAAAACAATGTGTGAGATAGGATAGAAGTAGTGTCTCTCAATCAGCCAACTGGAGGGAAAGGAGCAACACATACAACAAATCCAAACTACAACCAGTCAGTCTAAGTTAATGGCATAAAGGGCACCCCAAGAGCAAAAAGTTGAGGAAATCTAGGAGACTGAAACAAATGCCACAAATCTCCTAACACATAAGGGAACTCCACAAAGGCAGGGAATCAAAGCAGATTAATCCAAGATAAAAACAAACAACAACAGACACCCAAAATGGGGGGAAAAAAACAATCAATCCATCACCAAAAGGAAAAGAAGAATCCCCAAAAATATCACTAAATGAAACAGAGACAAGCAGACTATCAGATATGAAATTCAAAATAATAATGATAGAGAAGCTCAAAGAGCTCATCCAGCCCAAAGAAAACTATAAACAACTCCAGGGGAACTACAAAGAACTCCAGAGAAGTTACAAGGAAC
Source organism: Noctilio leporinus (assembly GCA_004026585.1). Classification (NCBI taxonomy): domain Eukaryota; kingdom Metazoa; phylum Chordata; class Mammalia; order Chiroptera; family Noctilionidae; genus Noctilio; species Noctilio leporinus. Next base: position 8,086 of record PVIW01005748.1, read on the forward strand.
TTACTGAGAGCTATACCAGCATTAAAAAGGACTTAGAAACTATCAGTAAGAGCCAGGAAGAAATGAAGAATACAATTTCTGAATTAAAAAATACAGTGGAGGGAATCAACAATAGGCTAGAAGAAGCAGAGGATCAAATCAGCAAGCTGGAGGACAACATAGAAAAATATTCCAAGACAGTGCAACGGAATGAAAAAAGGCTGAACCTCTTGAAGAGGTTTCAAGAGAGCTGCAGGACAACATGAAACACAATAATATCCATATCATAGGGATACCAGAAGGAGAAGAGAAACAAGAAATAGAAAACTAGTTCAAAAAAGTAATGATCAAAAATTTCCCTAACATGATGAGTGAAAATGTTACTCAAGTTCCGGAAGCACAGAGAGTCCCAATGAGGATGAATCCAAACAGACCACTCCAAGATGCATTATAATTAAAATGTTAAATTTCAAAGACAAAGAGAGAATCCTAAAAGAATCAAGAGAGAAACAGCAAATAACATGTAAGGGGGCTTCAACAAGGTTATCAAATGATTATTCAACAGAAACAATACAAGCCAGAAGGGAATAGCAAAAAATATTCCAAGGGTGGGGAAGAAGACAGAGGGGGGCAAAAAGGGGGTGGATGTAATACAACAACAATAAAATTAAAAAAAAAAAAAATACTCTACCCAACAAGGCTCTCACTTAAAATGGAAAGAGAAATAAGGAGTTTACCAGACAAAAGAAGACTAAAAGAACACATCTCTACCAAACCAGCATTGCAAGAAATGCTAAATGGTCTGCTTTAAAAAAAAAAAAAGAAGAAGAAGAAGAAACAGAGAGAGAAACTGAGGAACACAGGTACAAAGCGAGAAATGGCAATAAATAAGTATCAATCAATAGTAACGTTAAATGTAAATGGATTAAATGCACCAATAAAAAGACAGGGTAGCTGAATGGATAAGAAAACATGACCCACAAATATGCTGTCTTCAAGAGACCCACCTCAGAACAGAAGATCAACACAGATTGAAAGTGAAGGGATGAAAAAATATATATCAAGCAAATGAAAAGACATAAAAAGAAGATCTATTATTTCAAAAAAAAATAGATCTTTACAATGAAGGCCATCACAAGAGACAAAGAAGGACATTTCATAAGACTTAGGGAACAATCCATCAAGAAGAAATAACTCTGCTAAATATACATGCACCCAACATAGGAGCTCCAAAATATATAAAGGAAATCTTGGAAGACTTCAGAAGGATATAGATAGCAGCACACTAATAGTAGGGAATTTTAATACCCTACTATCAACAATCAGCAGGTTTTCCGAACAAAAAAACACCATAGATATTGTGGCATTGAACAACATTGTAGAAGGAATGGACCTAACTGATATATACAGAGCCTTTCACTCCAAATAAACAAAATACACATTCTTCTCAAATGCACATGGAACATTCTCTAAGATAGACATGGTAGGTCCCAAGACAAGCCTCCACAAATACAGGAAAATTGAAATCATACCAAGCATCTTCTCAGATCACAATGACTTGAAACTAGAAACCAATCTCAAAGGAAAAAAAACCAAAAACACTCTAACTCATGGAGACTGAATAACATGATTTTAAGTAATGAATGGGTTAACAATGAGATCAAAGATGAAATCAAAAAGTTTCTGGAAATAAGTAACAGTACAACTCAAAACCTATGGGACTCAGCAAAGGCAGTTCTCAGAGAGAAATTCATAGCAATACAGGCCTACCTAAAAAAGTCAGAAGAAGCTTATAGAAACAACTTAACCATAAAGCTGCAAGAACTAGAGGAGCAACAACAAACAAAGCCCAGGGCAAGTAGAAGAAAGGAAATAATCAAGATCAGAGCAGAATTAAATAATTTAGAGACTAAAAGTACAAATTGAAGAATCAATAAGTTCAGGAGCTAGTTCTTTGAAAAAATAAACAAAACTGACAAGCCTTTAACCAGACTCATCAAGAAAAAAAGAGGGAGAACCCAAATTAACAGAACCAGAAATGGCAGAGGAGAAACCACAACTGATACTTCAAAAATACAAAGGATTGTAGGAAATTACTACAAACAACTATATGACAAGAAATGACAACCTGGGTGAAATAGACACATTTCTGGAAATGTATAATCTACCAAAACTGAATCCAGAAGAAGCAGAAAGCCTGAATAGACCAATAACAACTAGTGAAATTGAAGAAGTAATCAAAAGTCTCCCAAAGCACAAGAGCCCTAGACCAGATGGCTACACAGGAGAATTCTACCAAACATTTAGAGAAGAACTAACTCCTATCCTTCTCAACCTATTCCAAAAAATCCAAACAAGAGGGAAGACTCCCAACCTCTTTGTATGAGGCCAATATTATTCTAATCCCAAAACCAGGTCAAGACACAGCTAAGTAAGAAAACTATAAGCCAATACTTCTGATGAACATAGATGCTAAGATTCTCAACACAATATTGGCCAATCAGATCCAGCAATACATTACAAAGATCATACCCATGATCAAGTGGGTTTTATCCCAGGGATGCAAGGATGGTACAATATTCACAAATCAATACATGTAATGCACCACATCAATAAAATGAAAGACAAAAACTATATGATAATATCAATAGATGCTGAAAAAGCATTTGATAAAGTACAGCAACCATTTATTATAAAAACTCAGCAAAATGAGAATAGAGGGAGCATACCTCAACATCATAAAGGCTATATATGAGAAACCTGAAGCCAACATCATACTCAACAGGAAAAACTAAAAGTTTTCCCCCTAAGATCAGAAACAAGACAAGGCTGTCCACTTTCTCCACTTCTACTTAACATCGTTCTTGAAGTTCTAGCCATAGCTATCAGACAAGAAAAAGGAATCAAAGGTATCCAAACTGGAAAGCGAGGAGTCAAACTGTCATTATTTTCAGATGACATGATAGTGGACATACAAAACCCCATAGACTCCATCAAAAACTTACTCAGCCTAATAAGCAAATTTAGCAAAATAGCTTGAATTAGAGTCAATATCTAAAAATCAAAAGCATTTTTGTATACCAATAATGAAATATTAGAGACAGAAGCTAGAAAACAAATCCCATTTACCATAGCAACAAGAAAAATAAAGTACTTAGGAATAAACTTAACCAAGGAGGTCAAAGATCTGTACTCAGAAAACTACAGACCATTGAAGAAAGAAATTAAGGAAGATACAAATAAATAGAAGCATATACCATGTTCGTGGATGGGAAGAATTAGCAACATTAAAATGTCCATACTACTCAAACCAATCTATTGATTCAATGCAATCTCTATTAAAATACCAATGACATACTTCACAGAGATAGAAAAAATATTTCAAAAATTTATATGGAGCCAAAACCTCTCACAGATAGCCATAGCAGTCTTGAGAAAGAAGAACAAGGTAGAAGAAATCACAATACCGGGCTTCAAACTATACTATAAGGCTACTGTCATTAAAACTATCTGGTACTGGCATAAGAATAGACATAGATCAATGGAATAGAATAGAGAGCCCAGAAATAAACCCAGGACTCTATGGTCAATTAATATTGGACAAAAGAAGAAGGAACATCAAATGGAGTAAAAACAGTCTCTTCAACAAGTAGTGTTGGCAGTACTGGACAGCAACATGCAAAAAAAAAAAAAAAAACTAGACCACCAACTTACACTATACACTAAAATAAACTCAAGATAGATAAAAGACTTAAACATAAGCAGTGCCACCATAAAGGTCCTAGAGAAAAATATAGGTAGTAAAATTTTAGATATCCTATGCAGAAATATGTTTTCTGATACTTCTCCAAGGGCAATGAAAATCAAAGAACAAATAAACAAATGGGACTATATCAAACTGAAAAGTTTCTGTTCAGCTCAAGAAAATAGCAGCAAAATTAAAAGGAATCCAATGGTATGGGAAAACATATTTTCCAATGATACCTCAGACAAGGGTTTGATCTCAAAACTATATAAAGAACTAATGCAACTCAACCCCAAGGAGACAGACAGCCCAATAAAAAAATGGGCAAGGGACCTGAACAGACAACTCTCTGAGGGAGACATACAAAGGGCCCAAAGGCATATGAAAGAATGCTCAACATCACTAGCCATCGGAAACATGCAAATTAAAACCACAATAAGTGTGGTAACCTCACATTTGTCTGAATGGCAATCATCAACAAATCAACAAACAAGTGTTGATGAGGATGTGGGGCAAAGGGAACCCTGGTGCACTGTTGGTGGGAATATAGGCTGGTGCAGCCACTATGGAAAACAGTATGGAGTTTCCTTGAAAAACTAAAAGTGGAACTGCCTTTTGATCCAGCAATTCTACTACTAGGACTATACCCGAAGAATCCTGAAACACCAATTCATAAGAACCTATGTAACCCTATGTTCATAGCAGCACTATTTATAACAGCCAAGTGCTGGCAACAGCCTAAGTGCCCATCAGTGGATGATTGGATCAAAAAACTTTGGTACATCTACACAATGGAATGCTACACAGCAGAAAGAAAGAAGGAACTCCTACCCTTTGCAACAACATGGATGGAAATAGAAAGTATTATGCTTAGTGAAATAAGCCAGTCAGTGAAGGACAAATACCATATGATCTCACGCATTACAGGACAGTAATGAATAAAACAAACAAATAAGCAAAACAGAACCAGATACACGAATACAATGAATAGACCTTCACTGGGCAGAGGGGAGAGTGGAGGTGGGAGTGGGGAGGAGGAGGCAAAGAAGGGGAGAAGGTTAGTCAAGGAACTAGCATGGAAGAACCTTGGACATGGACAACAAGTGGGATTGACTGTGGGGGAGTTGGTGTATAGGGAATGGGACAGAGGGAAGGAAAAAGAGGATGGATGTAATACATCAACAATAAAATTAAATTTAAAAAAATTTAAAAAGAAATATAAAATAATAAATAAATGTTGTTTTAAGCTAAAAAAAAGAAATGAAACCAGACACAAAAGTGTGTGTGTCTATGAGCCCACTTATGTGAGGGTCAAGAAGCAGCAAAACTAATCTATGGTGACAGCCGTCAGAGTAGTGGTTGCTTCTGTGTTGGGGGCAGCATGAAGGAGATTGAGTGAAGAGGGCATCAGGGAACTTTCTGGGATGATGGAGATATTGCATATCTTTTCAGAAGTTTTTAACTTTTATTTTTAAATTATAGATATTGCATATCTTGATTTGTATGTGAGTTATACAGGTACATCAAATTGTACACTTAAGATCTATGTTGCCAGAAAAATATACCTAAAACAAAGCAGAACAAAGCAAAACAACAAAAATCCCTGTAATTGCTTTGAAAACAAAGATGCAGTCTGCAGCCAGACCAGCTACATTCAAATTTTGGCCCAGGTCTTACCAGTAGTGGGCCTTCAGTCACCATCAGTGGATGGCAAGCCCTCACTGCTGTTTAAAAGAAACATGAACCATTAAGGAACCTGACCCTTTGCATGTAGACTATAGCTGGAGGTCTCCCACATGGGGCGCTGGAAGAAGTGCTGAGCATGATGTGAATTTGTGTTGGCAGCACAAGCAGACCTTGAGATAACTGCTCTAGGTCCCCTGATGAGGTGACTCCCGTCAGCCAACAACAAAACACTGAGCCTCCTAGCATCTACTCCCTGGAAGTGAGCCTCTAAATCCAGCTCACCCTTATTGGGAGGAAATTATGCAAAGCAAGGCTATCTGATAACCCACCTACAGGTAGGAATGGGTATCACGCATGGCTTGGAATTTAATGGAAAACAAGGCTAGGACTGAGCTTTCCCAGCTGCAGCCTTGTAAGGGCAACAATGCTTCTCAGCGTTGACCACTGAGCTAGGGACAGAGGGGCCAGGGCTGGGTCATAGAAATGGAAGTGAAAGGAGTCTATGAGCTTTCAGAGAAGCTGTGGTTCAGAGCTCAGGAAAAAGTGAGGGGTTCTTGGGTGGAACTGTGAAGTGGGCCCCAAGCCTGGGAAAGAATACTCCTCCACTCCCCCTATCAGCTCTTTCTCTCTGGCATCAACACTGTTCCTTGCCTCCTGGCTTCTTGCCCTAGGAGAAAGCTGTTGGTGCCTCTCTTCAAGGCCCTGGCTCTTTTTTTTCTATTCAGAACAGGAGGAATCTCTGAGGAGCTTGGTCCACTGTGAGGTAAGGGAAAATGGTCTGCTGCTGGACAGTCCAGCAGTATGGAACTGACTCACTTTGAGACTTTGGAGTGAGGCCAATTGGATTAGAAGGCATCTCCACTACAGATTCGCTTGCTGACCTTTAGGAAGGCTTTTTGCTTCTGCATACCTGAACTCATCATCTAGAAAATAGGAATAAAAGTCTGTCCTTCCTGTGGTGTCATAAAGTCTGGCCATTAGTGGAACCCTGCATGTAGTAGGCACTGCATTAAAGTTCCCACAGCTACAACAGAACCACTGGGAACTTCTGACTTCTTTATGCTCTGTCATCTGACCAGTTCAGTGAGTGCTATTTGGATGTATTACTTCTTTTAGCTGATGAGCTGCAAACCCCTACTAAGTGCCAGATACTGTGCTAAGACCCTGAAACATAGTGGGAAAGAGAATGGACATGACCTTGTCCTTCTGGGGTCCACAGGCATCTCTGGGGCCATTGGGGTTGGCTAGGGTCACAGCAGTCCCTGCTTCCATTCAGGGTCTTCTCAGGAGAGATCCATAACACCTCTTTCCCTCTCAGCCTGCATGACATGCTGGAGTGGGGCTGTGACACACCGGGGCCAGGGCATGGCTAAGGGACCGCCTACAGACACCAGCAGGCTGAGAGCAAGTCTGATGAAGGTGCCAGAGATAATCACCTTCTTATTTGATTACTGCTTGGTGTGGTCAGCTACCCTGGGGTCCTCCCCAACTCTGTCTGGACTCAGATCCTCCGCACATCCAGCAACCCAAAAAGGAAAGCCACCATGCACATACAAACTGGAAAAGCAAGCCCAGTTCTAGGGGCTCCTCTATGGGGAATTCTCCCTGGTCACAGCTTTGAGTGTGTGCAATGGTCTGTTCTTAGATGGGGCTGATGCAGCCTCCACAGACACTGGTGCTAACAGTGTCTTTGGATCAGCAGTTCCTAGGAGAAATGGGAGGGAGAGGCAGAGGGGGCTTTGAGGGGGGGCACTTTAATTGACACACCTCCACCACTCATAAATAGCAACAATGTAAACAATCATCCTTTATAATAAGGCCCCTGATCTTTTATCCAAAGTTTTGGAAAGTCAGAATTTAGGGTTTTAAGATGCTTTTGAAAAGTCAGAATTTAAGGTTTTACAGAAGTTAAGATGGTGTAAATACTATGTGTTGCCTTGCATCCCCAAGGGTGCTGAGCAGCATCCCATAATCAAATACACAGATAGATAATTCAAACCAAGTTAGAGAAGCAAAGGTCATGAAATATTTCACACCCATTCAGGAAGGACTGATTGCCAAGCAAGTGAATTCATGATCACAAAGAAGAGATTGTGGAAAAGTGCTAATTAAAGGAACAACAATTAAAGTTACAACAATAACATTTTCCGTACAATTATTTTCTAGATCTTGTTCATGTGGGGAAAAAAATACCTCTAGAAAACATTTGTGTTGTACAATGTACAATTCTGGTAAAAAAAAAAAAAAAAAACACAGCATTTTGCTAGGTCAAGACCCATTGCCACCCCACCCCCATTCCCATACTTAGTCCTTTGCATAGATGGTTGATCAGGGGAAGGCCTGTGTGAAGAGATATCCAGAAGCATCCCTGGAGGCCTTCTGCTTCATTGACCACTTGCTCACAGAAGTGGGCAAGGACCATGCACACCTTCGGTGGAGCCTCTGCTGGAGCTGAGTGCCAGCCTGGTGCTTCTTTCTACCTGAAATAGAGGAATTAAAAATGTAGTCTTTCTGCTCCCCTTCCTCTTCTTCCTCCAGGTCTGTTCTTCTTTATCTCAAGGTGATTCCAGGTGAGTGTGTGTGAAGATGGTGGAGATATATAGCCTCATGGAAGGGATATGAGGAAAAGATTGGGTGAGGGCCTTGAGGGAACTTCTTGGCTTCAGGAGTAGGACCCACAGAACAGCCAGCTGTATAGACAAACTGCACAAGTTATTTCATCCATCCCTAACTTTGAATAAGGGAGCTCAAAAGAGAGGCAGAGTCCATGCTCTGGCCCATGTCTCAAAGGGCAATAAGGGCCCTGGAGACCTCAACTCTGGCCTTGAGTTTCAAGAAAATACCAGAGCAGGTGGGGGTGTTACAGGTGTGTCTGAATAAAGGTGCATCTGGATTTTCTGGGGACTAGTCCAGAGGCTGAATTTTTAACTGGATTATGAGAGAGGATTTGCACACTAACATTTAGGAATGTGTGACAGAGAGAAGGAGCATCTGTGAGATTTAGGAAGTTGAGAACAGCAATTCCAGCCTCCAGTCCAATAAGGAGGTTCTCCACCATTGTCAATCTTGGGAAATCAGGGCTTCCTTAGTGAGAATTATGACAGTGAACATACATTATACTACGGGGTATGCACGATAAATTGGCAATAACTTCACATTTCCTTATTTCACATGCTTCTTATTAATTTTGAACAACTATGTTTCTAAGGTTATGATTTAATATCATTGTTTCAGATATGAAGTATTACATTATTTTTTAAAATATTTTATTTAGTATGTGACCACAGTTGAGATCCAACTTGGTTCTCAGACTTCATGTGCACAGGAGAATTGCTGCACAGTGTCTTAGCTGTCAAACCTCAATGCTGCACAACATAGCACTCTATAGGTGGTGCAATCTAGCCCTAGCCAGGTAGCTCAATAGGTGATAGCGTCACCCCCATACAGCAAGCTTGGTGTATCATGTACAATTAAATGTACATTGGATGTACCATGGATGAAGCAAGTCACAAATGGATGTCATTTTATCTTCCAACAAGATGGTGCACCAGCCCATAATGCCAAAAATTGTAAAAGGTGCAAAAATTTCTGTGTCAATGTTTCTGAATTCTGGTCAAAGGAAATCTGACTGCCTGGGTCCCCAGCTGCAAATCCTTTAGACTATTATGTACGTAGCATTTATGACAGAGAAGTTAATACCTCGTTCCAATAAAGAGGCTGTTACAGCTAAGATTGAAAACATTATGAGGTCCATGGATAAAGAAAAGTTAATGAAAGATTGCTCAAGATTCTGAAGTCGAATCAAGTCTATTATTGCAGCAAATGGAGACTCTTTTGAACAATTTTTAAAATAATGACTATGTTTATATATTTACATATATGAATAAGTTTATTTCAAAATATAACACTTTTGTGGTATGTTGTTTATGTTTCTAAAATTTTGCCACTTTATTGCATGAACCCTGTATGTTCCCACATTTGTTGTATTGTGTCATTCAAGAACCCTTTGGATAAGGTTCTATCATTCTTACTTCAGACCTAAGGTTCCATGCTTTACACTGTAACTGGTGCAACAGCTCTACCTAAGATATAGAGGCAAACACAGGAAGTTGTCAAGTTGAGGAGACAGAGAATTATAGCCCAAAAAAGGAAGCAGATCAAGGTTCCAGTGGGAGAACTGAGCAACAAGGAGATAACCAACATACTCAACAGGTGTAGAGTTCAAAACACTAGTAATAATGATGCTTACATACTTGACAGACATGATTGAGTATGGCAAACACATAAAGGAAGAAGTGAAGGCTATATTAAATGAAACAAAGGAAAATCCACATGAAACCAATAATGAAGGGAAGGAATCTGGTGTTTGAATAAATGATTTGGAACATAAGGAAGCAATAAACAGTCAACCAGTACAGAATTGAAAAATACAAGAGGCTTAGGGACAACTTTAAATGTATCACTATCCAAATCATAGGAGTGCCAGAAGGAGAAGAGGAAGAGAAGGAAATTGAAAACTTATATGAAAAAATTATGAACGAAAACTTCCCTAGTTTGGCAAAGGAAATAGACATACAAACCCAGGAAGCACAGAGAGTCCCAAACAAGCTAGACCCAAAGAGGACCACATCAAGATACATCATAATTAAAATGCCAAAAGTTAAAGATAATGAGAGAATCTTAAAAGTAGCAAGAGAAACACTGAAAGTTACTTACAAAGGAGTTCCCTTAAGACTGTCAACTGACTTCTCAAAAGAAATTTTTTAGGCAAGGAGGGACTGGCAAGAAGTAATCAAAGTGATGAAAAGCAAGGACCTACAACCAAGATTACTCTATCCAGCAAAGGTGTCATTTAAAATGGGAGGACAGAGCCCTAGTTGGTGGCTCAGTGGATAGGTGCCAGACTGCAAACCCAAAGGTCGCTTGGTTCAATTCCCAGTCAGGGCACATAGCCAGGTTGCAAGTCACATTTCCAGCCAGATCCATAGCTGGAGGCAGGTAAAAGACAACCATACATTGATGTCTCTCTCCCTTCCCCTCTCTCTAAAAATAATAAAATATTTAAAAAAAATTTTAAATAAAATGGTAGGACATATAAGGTGCTTCTAAGATAAGGTAAAGCTAAAGGAGCTCATCATAACCAAGCCCTTATTATATGAAATGTTAAAGGGACACATTTAAGATAAAGGAGATAAAAACTATGAGCAGTAAAATGACAATAAACTCATATCTATCAACAAACAAATCTTAAAAACAAAACAAAACAAAACAAACAAATCAAGCAACTAGAACAGAAACAGAACCATAGATATGGAGATCATATGGAGGGTTGTCAGTGGCAAGGGAGAAGGTCAAGAATGGGAGAAAAGGTGCAGGGATCATGAAGCATAATTGGTAGGTACAAAATAAACAGAAGTCAAAGAACTTATATGCATGACCCATGGACATGAACTAAGGGATGGAAGTGATTGCTGGAGGAAAGGGAGGTACTGGGCAGAGGGGGCAAAAGGGTTAAAATTGGGACAACTGTAATAGCATAATCACTAAAATATACTTTAAAAATAAAATGCCATTTATTTAAAAATAATTATATTTATCTGTAAGTAAAAGCACATTTTAAAATCTGGAAAACCACACCAAAGTCTTATGATCCTACTCATATAAAGAAATTCTACATTATACTCCATATTGTTCTGAACTATTTTGAGTTTTTCCATAACCCTGTATTTTTCATGTATTACTTTAAAATTTGGAGTAAATATGACTTTGGTACATAGTGAAAAACTACTTGGAGCCACATCTAGAAAGTATGATAAGTGCTATTATATCTCAAAGGGTGTGTTGGGCATTTCACAAAGGAGCTAGTGATTGGCTACAATTCACTCTTTTTTAAAAAATATATTTTATTGATTATGCTATTACAATTGTCCCAATGTTTCCCTTTTGCCAACCTCAACCCAATATCCCCCATTCCCTCTGGCAATCTGCCCCCCCCCATTAGTAAATGTGCATGGGTTATGTGTATAAATTTTTTAATTAATCCATTTCCTATACTATTCTTAACATCACCCAGTCTATTTTGTACCTACCAATTATGTTTCCTAATCCCTGCAGAGTTTCCCCCATCTTCCCCATCCCCCTCCCAACTGATAACCCTTGAAACGATATCTATATCTGTGATTCTGTTTCTGTTCAGCTTGTTTACTTAGTTTGTTTTTTAGATTTAACTATTGAGAGTTGTGAATTTATGCCATTTTAATTTTTATGGCGTTGATCTTCTTTTTCTTAAGTAAGTCCCTATAACTCTTTATATAATATTGGTTTGGTGATGGTAAACTCCTTTAGCTTTACCTTGTCTGGGAAGCACTCCTTTCATTCCCTTTTCTAAATGATAGCTTTGCTGGATAGAATAATCTAGGTTGTAGTTTCTTGCTTTTCATCACTTTGAATACTTCTTGCCAGTCCCTTCTTGCCTGCAAAGTTTCTTTGGAGAAATCAGGTGACAGTCTATGGGTACTCCTTTGTCAGTCTATGGGTACTCCTTTGTAGGTAACTGCTTTTCTCTTGCTGCTTTTAAGATTCTTTCTTTATCTTTAACCATTGTCATTTTAATTATTTTGTGTCTTGGTGTGGTCTTCTTTGTGTCCAACTTTTTGAAACTTTGTGCTACCTGAACTTGCACGTCTATTTCCTTCACCAAGTTAGAAAAGTGTTCTTTCATAATTTTTTCAAATAAGTTTTCAATTTCTTGCTCTTTCTCTTCTCCTTCTAGCACCATGATTCAGATGTTGGCATGTTTAAAGTTGTCCCAGAGGTAAATGAGTCTCTCCTCATTTTTCCAACTCTTGTTTCCTCCTTCTGTACTGGCTGACTGTTTATTTCTTCCTTATGTTCCAATTTGTTGATTTGAATTCTAGTTTCCTTTTCTTCACCACTGATTCTGTGTAGGTTTCCATTCGTTTCACTTAGAATAGCCTTTATTTCCTCCCTTATGTGTTTGTCATACTTATTCTTGTCTGTCAAGTCTGTGAGCATTGTTATCATCAGTGTTTTGAACTCTGCATCTGTTAGGTTGGCTATCTTCTCATCACTTAGTTCTCCTACTAGAACCTTGATCTTCTCCTTCTTTTGGGCCATACTTCTGTCTCCTCAACTTGACAGTTTTCTGTGTTTGCCTTTGTATCTTAGGTAGAGCTGTCATATCTGTTATGTTGTAAGAGGTGGAGTCTTAAATATGCATCAGTATGGGGTGACCTATTTCACCATTTCATGGTGCTATATGTGGGGGAGAGGTTTGAGAGTGCCCAGCACTTTCTCCTTTTCTAGGCACTTCTCCCACTTCCCTAATGGGACTGGTTCCCCTCAGACTATTGCTTTGTGATAGTTCCCAGAGTGGGTGGGTTTATGGATGTTCTAGGACTGTGGGAGCCCTCTTAACAAACAGACTCTGATGAGAAACTGGCAGTTTCTTCCTTCTCCACTTCAATCCCCCCTCCCCCCATTGATTTTCACAGTCAGAAGCAATTGAGCTTTATTTTCTCCAGTGAGCTGCATGGTCTGGTCTTGGGTTGGGATCACTTCCCAGGTTTCCTTCCCAGGTTTAAAATATATGCCTGTGCTTTCTGCTGCTGGCCCCAGCCATTGCCCTGCCACCCTCACTGCCACACCACGTCCTCCCCAACCCAGCTTTGCCCCTCCTACCTATCTGGATGAATATTTCTCCTTGATTTCTTTGATTGTTGGACTGCCATGCAGTTCAGTTTTCTGGTACTTTTGGGTTTTTGTTTGTTTCTTTGTTTGTTTTTAGTTTTAAGGTAGTTGTAATGCCTTCTTAGTTGTGGAGGGAAATGCAATATGTCTACCTACACCTCCATCTTGGCCAGAACTCTAAAGAGAGAATCTTAAAAGCAGCAAGAGAAAAGCAGAGAGTTACCTACAAAGGAGCTCCCATAAGACTTTTAGCTGATTTCTCAAAAGAAGCTTTGCATGCCAGGAGAGACTGGCAAGAAGTATTCAAAGTCATGAAAAGCAAGAATCTACAGCCTAGATTGCTCTATCCAGCAAAGCTATCATTTAGAGTGGAAGGGCAGATAAAGTGCTTCCCAGACAAAGTAAAGCTAAAAGAGTTCATCATCATCGAGCCCTGGATTAGTAGAGGGGGATTACTGGAGGGAATGGGGCTACCAGGCAGAGGGTGGCACAGGGGGGGAAATGGAACAACTGTGATAACATAATCAATAGGATATATTTAAAAATAAAATAAAATGTGAACATGATCAGTTCACTCTTTAGCTAAAAATCTTTCAGTAGCCTATTAGAGCTTGTAGTAACATGGTTCCTTTTGCCTAGGACCCTCTTTCATCCTCTCACCCCAACCCCACATCTGTCTCTATTTAGCCCCTACTCATTCTTCATGGTTCAGCTGTGGTATCACTCGTTATGGTGACTCTGCCTCCACCTAAACAGCAAAGTCAGGTCACATCTGATCTGGACACTGCCATATATGTCCTGTACTTACCATCCTGTACTGTAGTTGCATTTTTTCTTTCTCTTTCTTTGACTAGAAGCCATGTAAAGACAGAGGCCACCACTGCATAGCTCAGTATCTGGTAACAAATATTTGCTGAATGAAAAAATGAGTATTGGTATATAATTTATTCTTTTCACTCATACATCATAAAAAATTATTTTATTATATCATTTTAAAGGGTATCTAATATTTACTGTATGAATGTGCCATGATTTAACTAATAGTTAGGCATTTAGGCAGTTATATATATTTTTCCGATTTTATCTATTATTAAAATGAGCATTTCTGCACACAGTCCTCAACACACAATCTTATTTTAGGGGGCTAAAATTCTTGAAAATGAAATTGTTAGGTCAGATGTACATATGCTTTAGCAGGTTTTGATTTATACTGTCAGATTGCCCTGCAGGAAGTCTGGGTTAATTTGCAGTATTACCAACAATATAAAAGAGTGCTCATTTTCCCTCATCCTCAGCAATACCAAGTTTCATTTCTTTTAAATCTTGAAAGAGAAATTTATAACTCACTGTTGTTTTTAATATGAGATATTAGCACTAGCAGTTTCATAAAATCTATGTATGAATTATTCATTGTGTTAAAGCCCCCAGGGATACATAGAATAGTATCTGTTGTTTACAGAGTGTCTCCTTGTAGGTGCTGTCATGTACAGATGGGGAAGGAGGACATTGCTGAAATGCACCATACAGTGTGGAATGCCATTGGCATAGCACCTCACAACCACTCTGCAAAGTATGTATCACATCTCATTTATAGAAAGCTAACTTAAATAATTATAAATTCTAAATTAATAATTGTGAGTGATTATAAATGTAAAACTACTCTGCAGAGTCCCATTTAATTCATAAGCATTATTTTATGTATATAACATATGCACATGTATATCATGTCACATATGTATATATACATATGTAAATTTCTAAAACAATATTGTGTTTATTTATTTATTTATAGAGAAAGGGGAAGGGAGGGAAAAAGAGAGGGAGAAAAACATCGGTGTGCGTGAGAAACATCATTCTCTTGTATACTCCCCAACCAGGACCGAACCCACAATCCAGGGATATGCCCTGACTGGGAGTCAAACTGGTGACCTTTCACTTTACAGGCTGATATATAACCAACTGAGCCACACTATACACACATAAATTTTTTACAAAGATACCAAGGTAATTCAATGGGGGAAAGAATAGACTCTTCAACAAATGTGCTGGACCAATTGGAATTTCTTATGCAAAAAAGTATTCCTTGACCCTTATCTGATAACTATATATAAGACTTAACTTGTAGTGAATTCATAGATCTAAATATAATACCTAAAACTATAAAAATTATAAAAGAAAATATAGGGGTAAACTTGGTGGTCATGGGTTAGCCAAGGATTTCTTAGCTCAAACACTAAACTGCATGAACTATGAAAGAAAAGTATTAATAAATTGGATTTCATTGAAGCAAAAAATGTGCTTTTCAAAATTCATTATTAAAAAAATAAAAAAACAAGATTGTATGTAAATTTTATCTTAATGAAGCTGATTTAAAAAAAAAGAAAAAGGAAGAAAAGAAGGGAGGAAGGGAGGGAGGAAAGGAAGAATGTCTATTATAATCCAGAAATTTAACTTGGTTTTATATGAATTAAGCATGTTCTGTGACATTCATCTCAGTCTTATTTGTAATAGTCCCAAACTGGAAACAACCAAAGTATCCATCAATAGTGAAACAATGATTTGTGGCATATCAGACAGTGTGTTATTACACAGCACTTGAAAAAAGCAAACAACCACTACCTATAATAAGCTGGATGAATCTCACAGGCATAACATTAGCCTAAAGAAGCCATATGTAAGAAAGTACATGTAATTGAATTCCATTGATGGAAACTTCAGAAACATGCAAAACTAACCTGTGGTGACTAAAGTCAGAACAGCCACTTTTGTGGAGATGTTAATGTGAGGAGCCTGAGGAAGCCTAAGGAGCTTCCTTAAGCCTAAGGAAAGGTTGAATTTCCACTAGCCCCATCTAGGTGGTGCTTCCATAGGTGTACACATATGTAAAAGTTTTGTAAACCAGGTGCTGCAGATTTGTAAATTTTATTGACTTTGTTATGCTTCAGTAGAAAAATTAAAACATACCTAGAAAAATATTGATGACCTATTCATTCCACTTCTTTTTTTTAGACTTGGCAGACTCATAGACAAGCTAGGTTGGGGTTTTTACCTACTTTTTATGGAAATGAGTAGCAGGGTAGGATATGCAGTAGTTGTGCTCAACTTCCATATGAGTGAAGACTTGTTTGAGAATTGTCCTGAAGGTTTGGAAAATTACTATATGTGCCATATCAAGTGTGTTCACATTGAATGTGCTAATTATAACCATTTCTTATCTGTTCATCAGATCAGCTTTCCCAGCCTCTGCAGCCAGGGCCCCTCAAGCCATGTGAAAACTTAATTGCCATTTCTCTGTCTGAGGACCTATTTAAAAAGTACTTTAAGCAAATGCTTGAGCTGCAGGAGGGGTGAGCTGTTCCTTGTGTAAGAGGCAGAGAGGAAGGGCGCTCAAACATCTCTCCTGCCTTACCCTCTGCCTCCTCCCATGCTGTATGCAATGCCACCATGTCCTGTCACTCTGGACTCACTGGTGGAAGTGCAAGCTTATGAAAGTCAGGATCCCTCTTTACAGTCTTTCTGTCCAAGAAGGTTTTTATGGAAAGTGTGTAGGCTCTGAGTCCCAGCTCCCCTAGAGCCTGGAGAGGAGGAGAACTCAGAGCTCCAGAGCTAATCACCGACTCACTGAAGAGGCATAGGGCATGGGGCCAAACATATTATGTGCAGTTTCTAATTTAATGGTCCTTGATGGTCTTATCTGGGAGAAATAAAAATAAGTATCCCTCTTTAGAAATTAGACAGTTGTAGCTCAGAAAAGTTAGGTGTCTTACTCAAGGTCATACAGCTAGAAAATGGCAGTGCTAGGACTTTAATTCAAACTTTCTAATATGTAGGTCTCACACCAAGGGTTCAACTCACCCGAAGGCTAAACCAAGCTCTTTCTGCAACCTTCTTCCCTTCATGTTCAGCCCCACCTGACTCCCAAACAGAGCTTATGCTGAGAGGAAAACTGGAGCTATTCAGACATGTATCATAAAGCAAACAAGCCATGGAGACCCTCCTTTAACATGCCCAAGTTGTAGGGAGCTGGGGCTCTCCATTTTGTCTCCTGAGAAACTAACATGTTGATTTTAGTGACTGGTTAGTGACTCAGAGACCTCTCCCCCAGGGCCCATGCTAAAGGCCCTCATAACAAGGGCAGTCAAAGTGCTCATCAACAGAGGACAACTGTCCAGGAGAAAGGCCTTGTTAAAACAAATCAATGGTGATTCCAGCAATTTAGATCAACTACTTGTGTGTGAAAATAGTGGTCCTTCTGCTAACTAACTATGAGACTTGGAGAAAGTCACTTAATCTTTTTCAACTTCAGTTTCTTTATTTGCAAAACAAAGACATTATTAGAAGATGTATGTTCATGGATAGGAAGGCTCAATATTTTGAACATGTCAATAATTCAATGCAATCATGATAAATTGCCAGTAGGAGATTTTGCATAAAATTTGACAAGATGATTTTTTAAAAATATGGCAGCCCAAAGAGCTAAAGATAATGAACACATGCCTGAAAAAGAATAGGTTGAGATTAATTTGATATCAAGGCTAATCATAATGTTACAGAAATTTGAACATATAACAAATGAAACACACTAGATGTCAGCACTAGACTTACCTACATATGGAATGTGACATGGTGGAATTGCAGACAGCAGACTAAAAAGCACTGGGCTGGAAAATACTGCTTATCCAATTGGATCATTTCCTTTTTCATATATTCTGGACTTTGTGTAAATTCCAGATGTACTGAGGACTTACAGGAGTAAGGCATGACTTTCAAAGAAAATATAGTATCTTCCTTACTTTGAGCACCAGAGGGTTTCTTCCATAGGAGACAAAAAACACTATATAAAAACATAAGGTTAATAAAAAACCTCACTACATAAAAATTAAGAACCATGTTTAGCAAAAGATACCAAAAAGAAAGTGAAGATACAGGCCATACATCAGGAGAAGGTATTTGCAACATCTACAACTGGTAAAAGTTTAGTATCCAGAATATATAAAGAGTTCCTGCTCATGCATAAGGACAGCATAATGCAACATGAAAGGAGGAAATTCCATAAACAGGCATTTCTCAGAACAGAGAACACAATAAACAACCCCATTAGGATTAGGAAAGTGAAAAGTAAGAACCCAGTGAGATGCCATCTTAGAAAAAATGCCAAGCTCTGGACAAGATATGAATGAACAGGAGGACCATGTAGGCTAACACCTTTCTGAGGTGCATTTATTTGATGCAGTCTCCTGGGAAACCACCTGGATACTTGTGGCTCTGCAATTCTACTTCTAAGGGCATATGCTAGAGCAGGGTCTGCAAATCACAACTCATGGGCTGTTTTTGTTTTGATTTTGCTAATACAATTGTTTTAGGCTCTGACTAGTGTAGCTCAGTGGATTGAGTGCTGGCCTGTGAACCAAAGGGTTGAGGTTTTGATTCTAGTCAGGGCACCTGCCTGGGCTGCAGGCCAGGTCCTTAGTTGGGGGTGCATAAGGGGCAACCTCCCACTAATGTTTCTCTCCCTCCCTTCCCTTCTCTCTAAAAATAAATAAATATTTTAAAAATTGTTTTGGAACTCACCTGCCTCCATATCACCTGTGACTTCACAGAGCTGAGTAACTGTAACAGAGATTGAGACCCACAAAGACTAAAATGTTCACCAATTGGCCTTTTATAAAGTTTGCCAAATCTGATTCAGAGACATTTCTTATGGTCTCATTTTATTTTTACTTACAACTCTTTTTTAGCCCACAGCATCTTAAATAGATTTTATTTTTTTAGGAAAGTGTTATTTTTACAGGCAAATTGAGAAAATAGTAGAGCTCCCTTTTCCCACCCTCACCTAATTTCCCCTACACCTTACATTATTTATACATGACTATGAACTAAAGTCCATGTTTTATGCACATTTTCTTCACTTTTATCTAATGTCTTCTTCTGTTCCAGGATCCCATCTAGGGTGTCACATTACATTGTCTTATCATATTTTCTTAGAATCTACTTGGCTATGACAGCTTCTCAGACCTTCCTTGTTTTTGATGACTTTGATAGTCCCAAGGAGTACTGGTTAGGAGTTTTGTTGGCCGTCCCTCTATTGAAATTTATCTGATGTATTTCTCATGGGTTATGGGCTTTGGGGAAGAAGGTTAGAGAGGTAAAATGTCATTTTTGTCATTTTATGGAGGGCATATACTTAACTTGATTTATCACTGCTGATATTGACCATGATCATCACCTGAATAAGGGAATGTGTCAGGTTTTACCACTAGGTGATTCTCCCTGACAGTCCCTGTCTTTGCATACTGTACTCTTGGGAAGAAAGTTGCTGTGTACAGCTCATGTTTTGGGGGTGGGGATATAAGGTCTCATTCCTTGAGGGTGAAATATGTATATAAATTATATGGAACTTTTCTGCAAGAGTGAGTTGCCTCTTTCCCCCTATTCATTTATTTATTCAATCATTTATTTGTATCAGTATGGACTCATGAATATTTGTATTATACTTTGGGTTATGATCCAATACTACTTTATTTAGTGGCTCAAATTGTTCTAACTTTATCAATTGGAGTTCTTTCAGTTGCTCCTTTGTCCCTTTGACACACCCTATCAATCAATGCAGGCTTTGATATTTTTATGAGCACTTCCTTATTTTCTAGCACTATAAAATGCTTATGTTTATGTTGTATATTTCTTTTCCTGGTTCTAGGATCAGCCATTTCTCCAAGGACCCCTGGTTCCTTATTAGAGAATGGCATTAGAAACCAAGATCTGTGTGCTAGTATGCCTATTGCTACTGGGGTGTCATTGCTTATAGACCTCCTCAGCTGATAGAACAGAATTTTTTCCATGCATACTAATCTGTATACATACACATACCTAGCCATACATATTTATATTAAGCTAAATACAAATTTATACTGATGTCTTCAACTCTAATCCATTATTACATGGATCATACTAGTTTCCTTCCTTTGATTACTTATAAATTCCACCTCCAACAGTGGGAAACCTGGCTCTCACCATCTGCCATACATTTACTTAATTGTTCCATTCCAGGTTATATGTGGAGCAATATCAGAATTATTAATGCATACCTGCCTGGGAAACAACTTTATTAACCAGGTTGCAGTGCTCCTGTGTCAACAGCTTGACTTATTGTCAGCACCCTTCCCCCAACCCCAATAGTGTGGCTGTTCGTCCATTAGAAATACAATTAGATTTCTCTTGTTACAGTCTGTGTCCCTTCATAGGATCCCAACTTCTTAAATGAACTCTGTGTTGAAAAGTTCCATGGGATTCGACAAATGCATAATGTCATACACCCATCATCACAGAATCATACTTTTAGGTAATGAAACTATTTAATAATAGTTCCACCAGCTACTCAAGATAGTTTCACCACCCTAAAAAATCCTCTGTGCTTCACCTATTCAGCCTTCCCCCAAGCCCCTAGCAACCTCTGATCTTTGAATTGCCTTCTAGAAATATTTTCACATATGTAGACCAAGAGATACAAATGAGAATGTTCACAGAAACAAAGAACTAGAAACAAGCCAGGTGTCCATTGACAGGAGGATGAATAAATAAACTTAAGTATATTCCAATAATGAAATTTTATATCACTGTGAACATGCCTAAAGTCCAGTTACATGTAACATGGATGAATCCTGGAAAAGTAATAGTAAGTAGAAAGACAAGTCCCATAGAGCATATAAAATCATTTTTTGAACCTCAAACACAAGAAAAACTAAATAATATATAATAAAACTATTATTTTTAAATCAAAACAGGATTTAGAATACTGATTACTCTGGGCAGAGGCAGAGGAGTGACATGGGGGAGTGGAGATGAATATATGGGAACAAGTCAGCACTTAATGTTCTAGTTTTGCAAGGTTGTTCATAAGTGTTCATCATGATATTAACGTTTAGAATTTTCATATGGAAAGAAATAAGAGAAGAGATTAACAGGTAAATACATTCTGCTGTAAGTTTATAATTTCTGGTTTATTGGCCCTTCCACTGTGGTAACTGCAGCAGGTGATAAGTAGCACCAGGACCAGGGAACTGGCGACCTGCATACAATATAGGGTGTGGATGGTGTGGTATCAAGAAATGGCCATACGATGTCGCCAGAACCCAGTTTTTGGAAACATACTAAGCCTCCCAGCATTTTCTCTGCCCCAGTTCTTATTTAGCAGAAAGGGAATTTTTCTGAAACAATGAGCCAGTTTCATGCATGTGGTTAACAAGAGAAGGAAACTAATGAGCAAGTCCTAAAAATAGTTTCAGAAGGGAAGGGATTACCTACGTCAGCATTATCTGATAGAAATATAATATGAGCCCTGAATTTGAGCCGACTATATAACTTTAAATATTTTAATAGCCACATTAAAAGAAAAGAAACTGATGAAATTAATTTTAATAATACATTTTAGTTAACCCAACACATTCAAAATATTATTATATCAACATGCAATCCATATAAAATGTTAATGAGATGCTTTACATTCTTTTTGTTGTGCTAAGTCTGTGAAACCTGGTGTGTTTTGCATTTACAGCCCAGCCACATTTCTGTGCTCAGTGGCTATATGTGGCTAGTGTCCACCATACCAGGTAGAGTAGAGACAAAGTTACATGTGTTAGCTCTGAGCAGCAATCTACAGACCAAAATGAATTTATCCCAAGTGCAAGAATCAGCGATCAGCTTGCTGCAATGCAGCCTGGACTCCCCACCACCCTTGCCAGCTGCTGGATAATGCCTGCCTTTCTACCATGCACTCCTTTTAGGCTTCATCTCCTTTAAACTCTAAATGTGACACATCGTTCCCTTTTTAACTGACAGGCCAGAGATGGGATGTGAGTTTGTGCCAGGATGTGGGCTCTGAGGTCCTCCCTCCAATGGGAAAGTTTACAACCTAAGAAGGAGGAATGGCTTCTCTGGCCCACCAAAGGCCTATCATTGCAGAGTTCAAGACAGGTAACCCTCCTCTACCTCCCCACCCTCACCAGGCTTCCTGGAGTCTTCACTGGGAATGCTCAGCATAGCTGAGTTTGCAGCCCATCAAACTAGCTTCCTCAGAAGGTGTGCTGGAGGAAAGCCAGCATACTTGGCTATCGCAGCCCTAGTGTACTCATTCCCTCTACCACCCTGCACCCTTGCACTGGGCTGGGTCATCTCATTTACATAGGCTGGAACAGTTTCCACTGGACAGTGCTGCCCCCACACACACACTACTGGCTTTGGGGGGATTCTAGTTTGGTGGTTTCTATAGGCCTTTGACCAATTCTACTCTGTGGACTCTCAGGAAAGGGGAAGAGGAGACCCAAATCTCCCAGGCCACTGACTGTGCAACCTAATGATATGCTATTATCTGGGGGAAATGCTGAATTTCATTTTAGCTCCCAGGGCCAAACAGCCTGCAGTGTGGAAACATCTGAATTTCTAGACAGACTGTTTTTCAATGTCTGGTCTTTTGTTTGCAGCCCATGGTGGAGGGGAAGGGCTTGCCACATCAGAATAGGAGCCTCATTTCCTGAACAACCAGCTCAGAGCAGAGTGTCTTGAAAAGAATTAACCAAAATTATCCAACAAAATGCTTGGGTACCCACAGCCCATGGCAAACATGGCAGTACGGGTAGAATTACTGATGCCAAATAAAGATCAGGAGTCTGAGCCCTGATCTGCCAGTTGAACAGCCACACCCCATCCTCCTGGCCAAGTCTCTCCAAGTCTCTCCTTGCTCTATCCCGGTAACCAGAGCCTGTCCCCAGTCTCCTTCCTCGACCCCACCTCCTACTTGTTCCCATCAACCAAAAGTAGACAAAAAAAAATTAACTTGGCTATGAAATTTTGGAGGAGGGACTGTCTTCTGGTGAATAATATCTTCATAAATTCTAAAAGGCTGAGTTGGCTCCTGTTGCTACAAACTTATCTGCAATATTAAGTGTGTCTCGCAGTGACTTATCTGATTTGGAAACAAATTCTTCATGATGCAGCAAGAATCTCTGGTGGAGCTAAATAAAACAATGATGAGGAAAAAAAAAAAAAAACACCAAAAGTAGCAAAGGTAATAAATATATGCACAACAATCCTCACTTTCCCCTTGACATGAGGGGACTATTGGGGTACATCCCCAACCCAGAAAATAAGCCAGGAGTAGGGAGGGAATATTTCTGTTCACTGTGCTATTGTCCTGGCAGTGGAACTTATGCCTAGCTTGGAAGCTGCCTGCATGCCTGTGAGGTTGTGGTGTCTCAATGGGCAGATCATATTTTTGAATTGTAAGATTTGTGGACAACCAGGGTTGTCACATTTGGGAACTATGAGGGACTGTGTATATGGATTTTTCTCCTATGCAAAGTAGCAGCATTCAGGGCACTGTGGCAGGAAGAGCCCTAGCAGGGTAGTCAGTCTCTGCCTGCCACTCACCGGTGGTCTGAACCTGCGTTATCACACACTTGTTTCCTAACTAGAAAACTGGTGTGGACAGTGGACATGTGGCAACCATGCTTCTCATTACAAAGAAATTAAAAGCAGAGCCTACATTATGCAGGAAAGAGTAAAATGGAAAACTCCAGAATTTTTTTTTTACCTGTGTATGTGTATTGTGAGTGAGGGTGTATGTTGTTAGTGCCTTGACCTTATTAACCGACTCAGAATCTCACGCAGCCTAGACCCCAAGCCTAACACTACTAAAGTTAATAACATTCATATTTGAGTGACTTTAAAAAAAATTACCTGGAAAGCCACCTGTTTCTGAATGATATGTAAAAAGTTTTACTTTTAAAGGTAAAGATGTTGTTGAGTTATTAAAGCCTAATGTAAACAAAACAAGAGCATTGTTTTAAAAGCTTAATGGAGACAAGAATTTCATCATTTGAATAATGAAAGAAAGAAAGAAAAAAGAAAATTCAGCTATTGTCTTCCCAAATGAGAGGGTTATGTCATCACATACCAGTAAGAACTGAACCTCAAACCAATTTGAGAATGACAAGAAAAGACAGTTTTAAGAACACAAATTTGTAACTATTTTCCAACTCACTATGATTTGGAATTAGAGCAAGTTCAAGAGTGGAAATGTCAGGAAGTCATCTAGGTGACTTTACAAAATCCCTAAAAGGTCCAGCAATTTCTGGGGTGGAAATTCCCAAAAGCCTCAATTGTGAGTCACTGTAATTTACTGCTTTTGGAGCCTGCAATGGTTTTGGCACATGTCAGTGCCACAAATCTCCAATTGAGCAGTGTGGGAGAAGTTTAGGAGAAAAGAGGGTGGGTGAGGCATAGTGGTGATGAAACTGCCTTATAAGGAAGAGCTAAACCCCAGGAAAGGTCCGGTGTTAATCCAACTAGGAAAACATTAAGGGAAGGCCCCTGGCTCCTCTTATTCTCCCATCAAGAGTGCAGAGAAAAGAAAAGGAAAAAAAAAAAAGAAGAAGAAGTACAGAGAAAGTGAAGAGCAAGGGGTGTGTATTCCCTAAGAGAACATTTCTTTAAAGAGAAGAACCTTGGCATAAATAGATCCTGGAGTCTGTCAAAGCCTCAGAGGAAGCAGAATCCAATGTGCAGTGGTAGTCACACCCCAGAGATTGCAGATTGCCCACTTTACAGGTAATGGGTTCAAATGTCAGAGAATGAAGTAATTTAAGGACTCCAAGCCAGGATTAAACCAAGTCTGTTTCCTAGGTGACATAGTTAGATAGTGGTATGGGGGGGGGGGTATCGTGGCCTGGAGCTCCCACTTTACATCTGGCCTTTCACAGCTGGGGACCTGCAGTGGAAAGGATGGATGTTCCCCAAGATCTCCCTAGAGTAGTATATTTGTGCTCAATGCTGGGCTGTCTAAAAAGTGCTTCCTTGCACATAATTACCACCATCAAGGTTATTATTAGCATTAGGCTTTTACATGACACTTAATATTTTCAAAGTATTGTACTTCCATTTAATTAGTTTTTCCTTGCAACATTCCTGTCGAGTCCATACTTGATAGCTGGGAGACTGACAGGGAAAGAGATAAATGCTAAAGGTTGAGGGAGAAGAGGAGAGGGTAGCACAGTCACTTGGCTTTCAATCCCTCTGGCAACCCTGCCAAGATAGCCTTCTCTACCGCCTGCAAATTCTGTACCTTAACCCCCAAAGTCCCTCTTGCAAGGTACTTGTAACCTCCAAGAATGGGGGTGGAAGGGATCTCTTCTTTGATGTGTTTTGGCTCAAGGTCCAGACACCTTTCAAAGAGAAGCCAGTGTCAAGTTCAAGTTCACATTAATTTAGAACTGCTGACACCTTTGGTCTTTTTCTAAACCTCTCCATTAAAGCTAGCTATAAAATCTAAGGTGTGTGATCCCCAAACCTTAAGGCAGCTTCCGATAGGAAGCTTTTAGCATTTGACAAGTCCTAATTAGGTCTATTAACCTAGAGGAGAGGCACTGTCTCTTGCTGGCAACAGGGGTTTTTCTTCTTACCCTGAGTGCCCTGGCGGGGCCTTGAGAAGCCATAGGTCCTACTTCAGAGACAATAAAACCCCTGGTTCTGCTCTCCTGGCTAAAGGAGAAAGCTGCGGGGAAGAAGTACCAAGAGAAAGGAAGTCCAGGCAGGAAGAGGAAGTTGAGTGAGAAAGGGACACTGAAGCTTTAGGCAGTTAGCTGGGGACCCAAGGCAACGCCAGCCCCCTCCTCTCTGCACATCTGCACGTTCCTAAAGCAGCGAGGACGCCTCCTTTCTTTCTGCCGGAAATTCCTTTCACCTGGTCTGGGTGCGGAGGAACCAACAGAAACCACTCTGCCCAGCGCCAGATGCAGGTTCTGGGGCCAATGGAGTTTCCCCTTGTCCTGCAGGGTAGCCTGGGGTCAAGGTAGGGACCGGTAGTCCCAAGCTTCTTGGCAATGAGGATCTTAGGTCTCCTTCCCTGAACTCAGGTTTCACGTCCTTTCCTCTCCATCCTTACCCCACTTTCTGGTCGCTGTGCTCCACACGACGTGGTGACAGACCAACGCGCCTACTGGCTTCTGGAGCTTCGGTTGTGGAGCGATTGATCCCCTGGGCGATGACCCTACATAGTTGGGAAACCCTGGACTTCGGGGGTTTGTTGCAGGCCTCAAGAGCCCAGGAGTCCCCTCATCAATGCCCTGACAGTTGAGGCACATGTGGAAGCCCGGCGATTTGCCGTCTCGATGGTACGCTAGCTACCTGAGCGTCCGGGAAGTCGCTTGCTGCTCAGGAGCATGTCTGGAAAAGCCTGGGCCTAAGCGGTCACCCTCGCAGCCACCGAGACCAACTACCAAGCGTGGAGACTTGGCCGCAAACACGACCCAGTCGAGGAGCACAGGACTGGACTTTCTGCTCCGAGATCAGAGTTTCTGCCCCGCCGCCGCCAGGTGCAGCCAACTCAGACACAGTCCGACTCAGGCTTCTTCCCGGGTCGCTGAGCTTGGAAGCACAAAGAAAGAGCATGGACAACACTAGCAAGGAGAGGCAGTGGCCTCAGGGCTATCCTCAGGCGAGTCCGTCTGGCCGACCGAATGGAAAGTCATCTACCCCAGAGCGACTTTGAGACTAGTCAAATCAAGGAACAGAGAGACCTGCTGAAGGCGGCACCAGTCCTGCTACACCCAGAACTAGCCTGAAGGCTCCAGCCCAGTGTTCCCCGGCTGCGGAGAGAACCCGCTGCCGGACTTGGGAGACTAGGAGCTGGAAGGCCTCATGTCTGCGCTGGGGAAGTGATAACTTCAGTCCTCCCTGGAGTTTGCGAGGCAACCTCCTCTAAGCGTACTGGTCCCCATCTGGCACCTCCAGAGCTGGGAACACATTAGGTTCTTCATTTCCCAGTTGCTAGGGGGCATGCCTCTAGGCTAGTTTAAGACTTTCCCCGCCTCAGTTTCCTTCTTTGTAAGCTGGAGAGAATGGTTTTACATACCCTTTCTAGGTTACTGTAAAGATTAAATGAGCTAAACCAGACGAAGAGCTCAAGAGCTCAGAGTTACATCTAAAGTGAGCATCCCATGTATACTGAGCATGTACTCCTCATCACCCTTTCATTGATTTGTAGAGGAAGGGGATTCCTCCCTAATCTCTCTCCCCTCCCTTCCCCCTTCCTTTCCTCCTTTCTTTTCTACCCCTATCCTCCTCTCTTCTTTCCTCTTCCTATCCTTTTCTATCTTTTTCTTACTAAGTCTTCCTATGGATGTCCCACAGTAGATAGATCGGGAACACACTAGTGAAATGTGAGAAATGCTTAAAATAAACCTGTTTGTCTTCCTTTGTCAGTCCCACCACTGGGATTAGTGTGAGCTGCAAGTTGGAGCCCGTGGTCTGTGCCTTGGCGTGGCGGCTTTGATGGGTCTCCAGATGGCTCCGGTGAGAGTGAGCTCTCTACAGCGTATCCGATTCTCCTGGGATCTGGGTTCATTGGCCAGCCTGGGAGAATCCAGGCAGACAGCAGGATGGACACAGGGTCCCTGATGCCCCACTATCGGATCAGGTGACCGTGCCCCCTGCTTCACCCCACAGCTCCCTCCGCAGGATCGCTGTGGGCCCAACGTGCGCTCTGAGCTAGGCCCAAGCCTGAAATTCCCGATGTCCTAAGCCAACCTGGTTTAGCGGAGGGCAGTGGGCCCAAGGCGCTCAATTCAGAAGCGGTAAATTTGAAAGTGCACTGGCCTGGCTGAAGGGCTGGGAAGGAGCCCATGTCATTAAGGGCACGAGTTCCGAGTTCCGCAGCTCTGAGAACCAACACTGCCAAACCCCTGAAGGCCAGGAGTCGGACTTGATTTCCAAGCGCAGGCGACAAATTCAGAACCACATAGCAGCCCGGACATCAGGGCAAGGTCAGGCCACTGACTGACACCTAATACCTCAGCTCGCGTTCAGATTGCTGTTCACAAGGAAAAGTGAACCGACCTCCATTCTGGCCCTCGATTTTCCCATCTCTAAATGGGAACACGGTCCTGAATTCCATCTCTTTATGGGAACACGGTCCTGAATTCAGTGTGTATGTAGATTGTCAAGACCCTTAAATTCACCACCTCTGAGAAGCCAGCGGTCCCAGAACAATTCTTGCAGGCACAGACAGAAAGCCACAAATGTCTCTTTCATTTGGAAAGCAAAGGGTCCAGTGTTCAAAGTGACAGCCCCCCTCTGGGTGTCCCCATAGTTTCGATTCCGAGGGGAGGGGATTCTCGGCCCCCTCCCAGCTCCTGAGAGGAGTTGGCCCATTCAGCCCTGCCTGGCCACTCCAGGGAGCTGAAGACAAGAAGAGCCTGCCTGCCTGCTGCTCCATCAGGCGCTGGCTGATTCCGAACTCCTCAACAGGCAACTCTAACTTTGGCCTGGCTATACCACACTGGATCTCCAAGCCTTTCATTAAAGATCCACCTGCTGAACTCAGGCATCTCTGGAGCTGCGGAAACCCTCAGCTCCAAGCAGACGTTGTACTTGATCTCTGGGTAACTTGAGCAAAATGCCCTGCCCACTTTCTGTGCTTTATTAGTTTTGTGAAGAGTTCAAGAAGTAGCTGGAGGTCTGAGCTATCCTACATTGGTCTCAACAACTGTCTTTTTTGCTCCCAGGACACCATTTATCAATGAGACCGTCTGAGGCCACCCCATTCAGAGAGACTCAGGGTGTCTGTGACTGCAGCCTTCTCTCTTTCCTTGGTCTTTTTCCAGGTCCTTTTTCTGACACTGACTACAATCCCAAGCAGGGTGTTCTCCTTTAAGCCTTCCACATAAGCATTTATTATGTTTTCACTGATACTATAATGCAAGTCCTCTCCAGGTTATTCGCACACAAGGTGAAGGAAGTTTTTCTTATTTGCCTGATTCTTCTTCTTCTTCAGTTTAAGTAAATGAGCACTTATTAGGATAGTTTCAGCCAGGAAACAGCTTGACCATAGTCAAATGAAATTGGGAAAACAGTAATATACTTGAAACAGCTATACATTAACTATACATAAGATATTGGTATATGAATGTGATATAAAAGGCTATGATCTATTAAAGGCTACAAACAGAAAGCAAGACACAGGTGTCTACATATACTGCTGAGATTCAATGTTAGATTGGGATCAAGTAAACCCAGTTCCCTCAGTTTACATATAGGAAACCAGCCCAGAGAGCTCTTGAGGCCTACCCAAGGTCAAACAACACAAAGCATGCAGAGAGGGCAAAGGAACCCAATCTCCAAAGCCCTAGTTGGTGGCACAGTGGATAAGGCACCGGCCTCCGAACCCAAACGTCGCTGGTTTGATTCCCCAGCCAGGGCACATAATCAGGTTGCAAGCCAGGTCTCCAGCCAGTTCTGTACCTGGAGGCAGATGAAAGGCAACCATACATTGATGTTTCTCTCCCTCTCTGCCTCTCTCCCTTCCCCTCTCTCTAAAAATAATAAAATATTTTTAAAATAAAATAATGAAGTAGAAATTTATTTTTAAAAAGAAAAAAAATTAAGGAACCCAGTCTCCAACTCGCAACACAGCGCCAATCCAGTGTCTCGAGTATTTTCTGCTTTCCAAGTCACAGATTAAACAGCTCCTCATCGGTTTTCCCCTCCGGCTTTGGTTCTTATGAAGTGAGGAGGGTATCCCAAGAAGGATCCCTATCCGGTAATGACGATTTCTCTCCCCTGTCAAGCGGCAACTGTGAGGACCAAAGCGGGATACTCCTCACTCTCTGCAGGGATTTAGACACAAACCTCTTCCCACAGCCTCGCGGACCTTACTTAGAACACCACCAAGGCGCAGTTCTCCGATATAATCTACAGATGGCGCGTTCCTCACAGAAAAACAGAACGGAATCAGCCTGCGCCCCTTGGACCCTGCTCCTTACCCTCATCGCCTGCATCTTCCGAAAGAAAGGGGACAGGAAAGTGTTTCAGGGAGCTCAGGCTAAATGCTGAATAATTTGGAGGGGAAAAAGACCTTAGAAACCCTGATTCTAGCCCTCTGACTCAGAGCAGCCTCACGCTTTTTTTAAGGGGCCATTGAATGTTGGGTACAGACAGCGGAGCTCTGCCGCATTGGCGGGAGAAAATATCTGGACTCACTGGGGTCACCCCTAGGGGGCGTAATCCCCGCTCAACAAATACAGCCACTCACCAGTTTATTCACGCGCGATGAGCTGCTGCCAGAGAGCCATCAGCCCCACGCCTTGTCCTTCCACTTACTTTTTTTTTTTTTTTAAAGATTTTATTTATTGTTTTTCAGAGAGAGGGGAAGGAAGAAAGGCAGACAGGGAGGGAGACATCAATGTATGGTTGCCTTTCACCTGCCTCCAGCTGCAGACCTGGCTGGAGACCTGGCTTGCAACCTGGTTATGTTGCCCTGGCTGGGAATCGAACCTGCGACCTTTGGGTTCGCAGGCTGGCACCTTATCCACTTTGTTACCAGCCAGGGCCTTACTTTTTTATTTTATATATTGAAGAGGAATGGAGAATGAAAGAAAGAGGGAACTTTTTTAAAATTGCAATAGTAACCATCAGAGAGATAGGTTTCTTAATCTGCATATCCATTATTGACTTCTCTAATATTTTACTTCACCTCTTCAATTGCTAAAAGATGACACATTTGATTCCTTCTCATAACAATTTTGGCGAGGGCTTCCTTGGCACAGGAAGAGAGGGAAGTTCCTGGAATGGCTTTGGGGTCAGTATTCCACCACCTCTCCCTACCTGGTGCAGGAAGTGATGCCAGTCTTCTCCTTACCAACCTCCACCCCTAACTACCACTCAGGCCTGGAAAGTTCTGAGGACTAGTGGAGATGAAGAGGAAGTTGCTAACCCCTTGATGGAGGTGGGGAGTGGGGGTGGGGCAGGAGTAGGTCAGGAATTATAAGGGACTGGAGTAGAACCCAACAAGAAGAAGGATGGTCTCTCCTCTCCTCCTATTGCATTTCAAACCCCTAGTCATCCTACCTCTCCCTCCACCTCCAACGCACACACACACACACACACACACACACACATTGGGAAGGGAGTGAGATGAATGAAATGGAGCTGGAAGCTTCAGGAAGGAAACCACCATCCCCCCTGCACTCTCACTAGGGACTGAGCCCTGGTTTGGAGAGTCCAGAGGCTATTTGGACCCCGATCTAGTACCTTCCCTAGTCTGGGTCTCAATTGTCTGATCTGTGCAGTGGACTTTTGGTCTATGTGCTCTAAAAAATCCCTTCGATCTTGACCCTGCCATGTTTCCCACTCTGCCCTCAATCAGAGTTTAGGGTGCTGGGATTGCATAGATGGATATTGGTGGGGAGCAGAAAACCAGTGGCTGTTTTTAATCAGATTTCAGCAATGGCTTCTTTTGCCCTTGCATAGTTCAGTGAAGGGCTGGGGAGGTGAGGGTGGGGATGGGAGGTGACATGTTGGTTTGGGACCTGAGCCCTCTGGTAATTGTTACTTCCCACATCTCACCTCCAAAGTCTGGCTCAGAAAGAATTGCTCTCTGGTTCTCAGCTCTGTATAAATGCAGGCACAGAGACTATACACATGAACACGTGAAGGCATGTCTACTGGCCACAGCACAGAGCCCATGCACACACATACCATTTGCACACATGAGCGCAGCACAATCCCATGAGGATTAGAGGAACACAAAAAACGCACACAATCTTTCTGTGCATACTCAGGCACACACATGCATACGCACTCACTTGGAGCCTCTCATACACACACACAGTCAAGTACAAACATGCAGTCTCGGGGCTGCACACGGTCCCCCATTCCAGTTTCTGCAAGAGCAGGCAGAAAGGTAAGGTGGCCCTAGGAAGGCCTGGACATTCTCTCCTTACCCCACCCTCTCCAGATACATCCTGAGGAAGAAGGTAGAGCAGAATGGGGGCACACGGGTTCTTGCTCCGTGCACCATCTACCACTCTGAGCTTAGTAAGACTTCCTCTTCTCCACCCGATGTACCCACTCAGGACAAAACTTTTCCCTCCACATCAGTTCGCCACCCTCTACCCTTCCCCAAGCAGTACCTATCTCAGCTGGAACCCGAAGCTTTTCCAGCATCGGCCTTGGGAAGAGGGTCCGGAGGTTGCATTCCCAAGGATGAAAGAGGGGCGCGGTCTGATTCACGCTTCAGGACCTAGAGGAGGGAGGTGGGAAGGCGCCAACTGCGAGCCAGAGCTCCCAGAGCTGGGTGCGTGGACTTCTGTTTGCTTTTCTCAGGTCAGTGGGAAAAGAGCCCCGGGACAGCTCCTTGCCCCAAAGGAGTCTGGTGAAAAAGGGCAGTTACTCTAGGGCAAACAAAAAAGAATACGGTTTTGGAGTCTCAGGGGTATTCATCTGAAAAAGGACTTGGATGTGTTTTTCTTCTTCTGCCTTTTCTTCTTCTTCCTCTCTCTCTCTCTCTCTCTCTCTCTCTCTCTCTCTCTCTCTCTCTCTCCTCCCCCCCGCCTCCCTCCCTCTCCCTCCCTCCCTCCCCCTCCCTCTCTCTCTCCCTCTCTTCCCCCCCTTGGTTGTTTCCAACTTTGGATTGGGTCCGGATCTCCTCTGGAGGCTTGGAATGAACCGAGGGGGCTGCAAAACCCGGAAGCCCTGTTGGCCCCTCCTCACTCGCTTTCACATGCCTACCATTCAGTGTACACACGCTAGAGGACAGTTGGTGTGGACCCCGACCCCGCGCCCAGACGGATCCAAGCGGGAGCCACCACTCGAACAGGTGGGGACTGGGATGGGAGAGAGGGCCCTCGGCCCTCGGTCACCTGCCTCGGAAATCTTCTGGGAAAGAGAAGGGGATGAGAGAGAGCAAAAAGCAAAATAAAGGAGAGAAGAAAATTTGAGCGTAAATGCTGAATTTACTCCGGATTTGGGGGTTGGGGGTTGAGGAAGAATGAACAGTGGGGTTTCCGTTCTGCGGTTTGGGTGGGATGCAGTATAAGGAAAAAATCTGGATGTCTCATTAAGGTGAAGAAATATATTTAGGAAAGTGTATGTAGTTGCCTGGCTTTTGGGAATCTTGAGCTCTAACATCCTCAGCTCCAGGAGCCTGACTGGCCGTGGGATACAACTCCAGAGGGGTTTATGGATACAGAGAAGGTGAAAGCTATGCTTCCTGCAGTCCGACCCCAAAGACCCTGGGTCTCTCTCCCCAACCTACCTGAACATCCTTTATTGGGCTCGTCAACCTCCCGACAAGGACAGGACGGCTGTTTGTGCCCCTGCATTCCAGGCGCTAGGCGCGACCTGGCAGGCAGTCCTCAGGGCTCTGGAAGGAAATCAGGGCCAAAAGCCCTTTCCGAATTCTGACCACCAGGTGCACCTTACAAAAATGTTTCCCCAATTTCCCATAGTCAAGAAGAGTAAGAACTGAATTTTCTCAGCTTGTCTGGGTATTGGAGGAAAAATGAAAGAAAAACCCAACTGTCTAGAACAAAAAGGTCCCCGCTGTGAACTGCTCCCTTTCTCAGGGGAGAAAACTCTGAGAGAAGGTTGGGTGGTGGGGGCAGAAACCCAAAAAGTGCAATTCCAAAGATGACAATCTCCAAAACAGGCTTTTCCCCCCTGGCTTCCTAAGAACCTGGACGTTTATGTACAGGCGTATGTTATGCAAAAGGAAGAAAAGAAATTCTCCTTACCTTCCCCCTACCCAAGTCTTCTGGGCCAGCTACAAACAAAGCTGCCCCCAATTTCGAGAGCCAACAGAGCATTTTATTTTCCATGGTTTGCCTCCCACTCACCCCCCACCCCCTCCACACACACACACTCACCTAGGCTTTTCCCTTCCCGCTTCCCCAGTCCCTCTTCATGTTCGGGCAAAATAGCTTAGGATCCCTAACCAATACCCAAGGAATCCCCTGCACCCAGCCACCCCTCACATTATTTAGCCTCCAAATGAAGACCCAAACCCTGAGCATTAATTGAATTAGTCTATTGAAAGGACTGTCAGGTATAATGACGTGGTTCGAGGCCCCACATTTCCCAAGGTCTATAGGCTTTGGGGACCTGCAATGTATAGTCTGACCTTCCGCTTCATAATAATACCGCTGCACTTGTAGTAGAAATCTCCTCGCATTCACTCCCAACAAAACGGCTGGTCACCCAGTCCCCGTAGGAAGGCTGCACGCTATTGTGTTGCGACAAC
The DNA here is from genome assembly GCA_004026585.1 of Noctilio leporinus. Taxonomy (NCBI): domain Eukaryota; kingdom Metazoa; phylum Chordata; class Mammalia; order Chiroptera; family Noctilionidae; genus Noctilio; species Noctilio leporinus. The sequence continues at coordinate 42,273 of PVIW01005748.1, forward strand.
TCATTCATGTTCCGCGCCACGAGGCCCCACCGCCATCTGATCTACACTCGAAATGCGATTACCACCGTGCGCGTGCAACATGCTCACACTCTTGGCCTTCGCGGACATGCCTGGAGAGGCTGCAAGGTTTTTTTTTTTCACAGCGCTGCTCCTCACACCCATCCTCAAAAGAGAGGTGGAAGCAAGCAGGATCATGACACTTGTCTCTGTCTAAAGGAAACACAAAATTCTGAGGAAATGCAGTCTGGCGGGAGATTTCTTTTTTCTGAGCAGCATACTCCAAAACCCTTAGCAAACACATTTCTCTGTTCCCAATTGGTGGGGCAGACACAGGTGTACACACTAATATCTACATATATTAGCCTTCTGCCATGCACCCAGATATACAAAAATAATGGTCCTATAGATTTGTATCTTTCTGCAGTTCTTACATACAAAAGCAAATGCACACAAATATAGGCTCCGGTCCCCACAGCCGCAGGCCACTCTCCAAATTGATAAGTGGTTTTGCAAGAGTGGGAAAGGGCAAAAATATAGATATAATTTCCCAGCTTTCACCTTGAGGAGCATTCATCAGTGTTCCTACTAGAGGATCTTCAGACTGCTCTAGTACCCCCAAACATGTAAGCGTACCCTCCCTGTCTGTTTGGCCAAGTTCCTTTTCCTCATTGGAAGCCCCTGTTTAACTGCACAGAATGGAGGACATCTGGGAATGGGAGAGAGACAGGGAACTTGTGGTCTCTTCTTGTCCTGCTTACTCTTCCTTCACCATTGAAGGCCTTTTTGGGCCCCCTCTGGCCTTCAAATGAGGAAAGAAATCATAGAATTTTTTTGTTCCCCCTTAGTCATTTGAAATAAAACAAAATCACTTTATTAATTGTTATTCTCCATTCTTCTGTGGGCTGGGCATAGAAGCAGAATTTAGGGACAATTAATTTATTATACAAACATGCCTAGGTCAGTAGCCTTCTGTGAGGCCTCTTGCCCCAGGGAAACTGCACAGCTCAGAACTTCAAGGCAATAGAAATGAACACTGGGTGTCCCCAAACTCCCATACCTTTGACCCAATACCAGAGGGCTTTTGGAGAAAGGGGTTCATTCCCTTCCCTAGATTCCCTCATGGTTTCCTGTCAGCCCACCTCCCTGCCATCTCCACCTGGACATCTATCAAGTTGAAAGAAATTCCTTAATTTCCAAAGTTAGAAACAGTATCCCTTAAAGGACTGCCACAAATGTACTCACACATGCACACGTATTGCTCCACACACTCTCTACCCCTTTACCTACATACTTGTACACATAACTCTCCTGCTGGTTCTTCCTCATTCACATGCCTCATCTTGGGCTCACTCAGAATAAAGATCCCTCACAAACCCATCTTGGCCAACATTTGCTCACTTTTAGCACTCACACACCTCACTCCCGCTAACACCGACTTCCCAACAGTATGTTCATTTTCAAGTTTGAGACAGGACCTGGGCCCATGTTGGGGTCATGGAGAGCCGGCAGCGCTGGGTGCAGAGCATCCCGCGCAGATCCGGTCTGGAAAAGGTGTGTGTGGGGGGGAGGGGGGATGGGGAGGGGGACAAGCCAGCGCGCAAAGCGCCTTCTAATCCAGTCGGAGCTCGTGGGCCGCGGGTGCATTTATCATCCCATTACTGTAACAAATCCGGGCTCCACTACATGAAAGGTAAAATGAATTACCGACGTTAAGCCGTCAATAAAGTCATTTCTGTAAATGGTGTCTCCAAAGGGCCGCCGCATTATTCAGCTGGCTTTATCAGCTGGCTGGAAATTACGTGGAGGAGCCGGGCGGCGCGGCGCGCGGGGCCGCTCACTTTGATTAAGCGTCTTGCCAGCACGATGTGACAGAGCTTTTGACCAGGGTTTTATTCACAGGCCTGTGATGAACGCCAAGCTGATCAGGCGGAATGAAGAGTAATTAAAACCTATAAATTATCTTCCGCAGCCCTTCTCGAGGCGTCTCCTGCAGGCGAGATAAGGCGTCGAGACCCTATTTACGGCGCTGAAAGGGACCGCGGTGCACAAAAGCTACGCGGCTAAATAGGATATTGATAGTGTCCTAATTAGAATTTAATTAAGTACGTACGCTCGCTTGCGGGATAAAGATTTCAATTTTGCGAACTTAAATATAAATAAAATCCCACCCCCATTTCGGGGAGAAAGGGTGGGGGCAGCGAGAGATTTCGGGGAGCCCTTGGGTGTAGAACTGAAGAGTACCCGGAGACTTCAAGGTGGGGTTGAGGGGCGGCTTGGGAGGATTGAGAAGAGCAGGGCGGACCTGCTTAGTTCAGCGGCCAGGAAAGTGACTCTCGCTGCCCTCAGGCCTCGCGGGCAGGTCTAGGAACTCCAGAGCCCGGGTACTGAAGACCTTCGGAGGACCGAAGACACAGTCAGCCATATGTACTCCGCTCTCCTACCAGCCCCTCTGAGAAACTTCAGCTACTGCGCTGGTTCGGCTGGTTGTGATTTTCGTTTTATTTTCTTCCTAAATCCTGTAGTTTTTCCGAGCAACAAGGATTATTTTGCATGTTCCCACTAGACAATATCTTCAACGAGACCCTTTCTCTTTTTGCCGTCCTTGTTGAAGATGGAGGTCAGGGTGAGCAGGTTCTCAGGAGCTCCAACATAACCATCCCCGCCAAGGCTGCAGTTGCCGGATACTTCTAGCCCCACCCTCCCGTGTAGGTTTTAGCACATGGTCGAACACAAGCCTTCTTCTCAAACGGCTCAGTAGACGACCCCCCGCGCCTGTGCCCATCACCTCACCTACCCCCGACCTAGACCAGGCGATGGGAATACAGAGAAAAAGAGCCTAGCGGACGCTGACGGATCTCCATGAGCGTGGGAGAAGTGGGAAGCCCCGCAATACCCCAAAATCTAGCGAAGAACGTTCAGGGCTAGCGCCAGAGGCCTCCGGGGAGTCAGGAGCAAACTCAGGAAAATCTGGGAAGTCGGGGGAAACTGGTTGTCCACATCATCAGCTGGTTAGGGCAAACACCTGGGGTGCAGTACTTTATTTGTCTGATTTCACTTTGCGAGGAGGTTGCCCTGAACCCGACATCCCGGGCCTTGTGCGCCTTCGCCCCCTGGTTTGTTTGGTTCAGGGGCCCAGCCAGGATAACTATATGATGCCCGGAAAGCTTCGACTCCCAACAGCTAGAGAAAGAAGAGGCGCCAGGCTCTAGAGGCTGTCGCGTTCTCTCACTCCCTCTGGGCCTGGCTTAATGGCACCAGGACACCTCACCTGGGTTGTTGAAGGTCCAGGCAGGGAAGCGTATGGGTAAGGATACTCCATAAAGGACATCAGTGAAGCCGGTTGGCGATAAGTGCAAACCTACAGATGGTTCTAAAGACCCGCAACTGGCCTCCGGGGCTTGCTATTTGTGAAAAATAAACTTGTTTCTCTGAAAGTAACCAACTCTATGTCTATTTGACATCTCCAACACTCCTCGTTTTACTCCTCCCTCTCACTACACACACGGACAGTGCCAACTTTCACCCTGCTTAACAGCAAGAAAAAAAAAAAAAAAACGAGAAAACACACAGCTGAGTTCCTTATGCACGGGGTGGGTGCAGGAGAGCAGAGGCCCGAGTCCCTTGACCCTGCATCTGGCGCGCACGCACCCGTAAGCCTGCATTTCTCCAACAAGTTGTTTATGGAGTTGCTTCTTTATTTGCCTACACCCCTAAATCCACCCCTCCCTGTCTTCTTTGCCCCTTCTTGATCTCAGCCAGAAAGAAGGGGAGGGGCTCGGCTGTGGATGGGGGAGGGCGGGCCGGACTCACGGGGCCCGCACTCAGTCTCCCCCTCTACTCCAGCGGCCGCCGCCCCCGGATTATTTATCTGCAAAGTCCCGCGCGCGCCCATTGGGCCGAGGCCCGGGTGTCAGCGAGAGTCCTGGCTCTCCATTGGCCCCGCACACGTGCGGTCCTGACTCACGTGCTTCCGGTTTGAAGGCAAAAAGTGTGCCTGGGTGATTTTTTTTTAAGCGAGAGTTTTGTGCAAAGATCCGAGCTGTCAGAGATTTAAAAAAAAAAAAAAAAAAAAAAAAAAAAAAAGGCCAGCCCGGCGCTGGCTGAGACGCGCTCTCCGAGCAAAAAAAGCAAAGGCGATTAAAGGCGCTGCCAGCCTCACGCTCTGGGCACAGCTGAGCGTGACACTCGGGGAAGTCAAATCCCTCACTACTGCCTAGGAAGATGGCTAGACTTTAAAGACTATCGTTTTTTCCTTTAAGATAAAAAAAAAAAAATTCTTGGAGATTTTTTTCTTGCTTTTTCTTTAATTGCCTTTTTTTTTTTTTTTTAAAGAAAACCTTTTCAGCCGTGGCTTACTCACTATTTAAAACAAATCATTGAATCTGGTTGCCGAAAGAAACAAGAAATAGCCAAGTATCTCCATATCTGGATGTCTACAAATTATAGAGAGAGTTGAGACAGTGAGATCTAGCTGCTCGATAAGAGCGAGCGATCCAGGCCAGGCGCCTGGGCTTTTTTTTTTTCCCCCGGCATCCTCCTCGTGCCTTCGCTGGGGCTTCGCCGGCCTTCTTCCTCAGTGCACCCCCGCGGCCGCTGGCAAAGTGGGGTGGGGAGTGTGGCAGGGGGTGGGGCGGGGGCCGGCGCGGCGGCCCGGGCGGCGGGGCGGCCGAGCATGGAAGAACAGCAGCCGGAGCCTAAAAGTCATCGCGACTCTGGCCTCAGCGCGGCCGCGGTCGCCGCAGCCCCGGGCAGCCTCAGTCTGAGCCTCAGCCCTGGCGCCAGCGGCAGCAGTGGCAGCGATGGAGACAGCGTGCCAGTGTCCCCGCAGCCCGTGCCGCCCTCGCCGCCCGCGGCGCCCTGCCTGCCGCCCCTGGCCCACCACCCTCACCTCCCCCCGCCCCCGCCGCCACCGCATCTCGCGGCGCCTGCTCACCAGCCACAGCCCGCGGCCCAGCTGCACCGCACCACCAACTTTTTCATCGACAACATCTTGAGGCCGGATTTCGGCTGCAAAAAGGAGCAGCCGCCGCCACAGCTCTTGGTGGCGGCGGCGGCCGGAGGAAGCGCAGGAGGAGGCCGGGTTGAGCGTGACAGAGGCCAGACCGGCGCAGGTAGAGACCCTGTCCATTCGCTGGGCACCAGGGCGACAGGCGCCGCCTCGCTCCTATGTGCCTCGGACGCAAATTGTGGCCCACCCGACGGCTCCCCTCCAGGCGCGGCGGGAGGCACAGGCGCATCCAAAGCTGGGAACCCAGCAGCTACGGCGGCAACGGCTGCAGCGGCTGTGGCAGCGGCAGCAGCGGCGGCGGCAGCAGTAACGGCCAAGCCCTCGGAAAGCGGTGGTGGCAGTGGAGGCGGTGTGGGGAGCCCAGGTGCGCAGGGTGCCAAGTACCCAGAACACGGCAACCCAGCCATCCTGCTTATGGGCGCAGCCAACGGCGGGCCCGTCGTCAAAACTGACTCGCAGCAACCCCTCGTGTGGCCCGCCTGGGTCTACTGCACACGCTACTCGGATCGTCCATCCTCTGGTGAGTATTCAGCTCCGGGCGCCTTGCTTTACGGCCCGGCGGACGCTCCCGAACTCTTAGTTGCGGTACTGGGGAGAGCAAACTCAGCATTGGGAACTCTCTTCTTTCACGCCTGTTTTTTCCTTCTCAGCCCTGGTCCCAGTCGTAACCGAGCCGTATACCCAGATTTGCACTTCTGGCTTCTGCGGCCATCCTCTCGGGAGGCTACAGCTCACGGCACTGGAAGCTCAGTCTCTATCCTTCCGTTTTGAACTTTGAGCCTTTTGTGTCTTCTCAGTGTTTTACTACTACTACTATTATTCGGAAAACACAATCAATCATTGGTTTGTTTGTTTGTTTATTTGTTTTCCAGGAAAAGGGGTATTTAGAGCCGGCGGGAAGGTGGGCCTAATGATTGGGGTCTCCAATCCTACCTTCCTGGTCCTGAGGAGGCCGAAATCCAGCAAGGTTTTGATCAGAGAAATAATCTTCATCTTGGTGTTCTTAAAGACAAAACATCATCTCGATAGTTTCTGCGTAGCGTTAATTTACGTAGAGACAGATTTGAGGACACGTAGGGACAGAGAAAAGCATTTGATTGCTGTCCCTTTCCCCAGGCCATTTAGCCAAGAGTCTGACCCGGGTGGGTAGAATTCACGGAAAAGCGGTTACCAAAACGTCGGATGCCAAAAGCCCCTGGCTCCTGGTTCTCTGGAACCGACAGAAAGACAGTGGGAGAGGAGAGGACAGGGCAGACTCAAGCCAGAAAGCGGGGCGAGGACCTGGGAGCCAGCCTCCACAGCTTCTCCACGCTGGCTCTCACATCCTTCTCCTTCCTTAACTCCTTCCTACCACTTATCTGCCAGTTATCAGATTTGCGGCAGACGTTGGTTCTTGTTTTTCCTTTGGCCCCTTTTCCTCATAGCCCTCGGACTTGTAAAACCCACGGCCAATATCTGTCCTGGGAGAGGAGGCTGAGGCCACTAGGCCCAGGAGAGGAGGCTAAGGCCTTTCTGCCTCTCTGGCCCGCAGCGCCTGGATAGCTACTGCGCGCTAGGGAAAGGCGATTGAGGACCTGGCCCTACAACTGGGTTCCCGGCACATTGGCCCTGCAGGAGGCCAGGCAGAGCATAACCCTGTGCTGCTCAACTCCCGGTGTAATCTAAGCTGTCCGGCGGGTGCCGGCGGAGAGCGGATCGATGCACGCTATCAGCCCCCGCCATCTCGAGCCCGGTTATTGACACGTCGGGCTCCCTGAACCTCCGAAAAGCTGCTTTGATTGACTCGCCTGATGGATAGAGTGATTGAGCTGTCAGGCCATGCGACTCGGGCTGGCCAAGAGGCTACGATTTTATTACAAGTGTCCATACCTCTGTGCGTGTCTATGCACGCGTGCGCGCGCACACACACACACACACACACTCTAACATTGTTCTGGACACGTAAGGCAGTGGGGCCTTTCTGGGACTGTGCACATTTCCTGGGCCATCTCTGCTTGGTCAGCTAATTACTAATCTAAACCAAGGCCTTTCTTCTCCCACCCAGCCAGCCTCCCAGTCCTTTCCCACTCTGCTCTATAGTGGGCCTTGTCTTTGTTCTTGACCTCTTTCCTTTTTAGATAACTGGGGAGGCAGGGTAGTAGCTCCTTCTGTATGGGAAGTTAAGGAAGATGAACCTTAAGCCACTTGAGTCTCCGTGGTTGAGCAGGCCTGGACAGTTGGTGACTTCAGGTGCAGCCCTGCCCCAGAAGCCAGCTACAGCTTGCCCCTTTGTCACTAGGTTTGGAGATGTCAGTGAAGACCCTTTTTTCCAGACAGTTTTAGAGATTAACAGGGAATTAACTGGGCTCAATAAGCTCCCATAACCAAGACAAGAAACAGGAAGTAAATGTCAGAAGACTTAGGTATGGAGGCTGATGGACAGAGGTGCAGGGTTCATGGGCTGCCTCCTAGCTCTTCCTCCTTTCTCCAGACGAGGTCCATAGAAACCCTCTATCCAGATTAGGTTTGGGGAGAGACTTCACCTTCCTAGGGAGGTATCCTGTGGCCTCTTTCCATATCCATCTTAGGGGCAAAGCACAGACTTGTGTTTGTGTGTGGAAATTGTTCCCCTGTCTGTGTTCCTCTGCCCCTATTTTGCTCATAATTGGGGGGTGGTGGTGGCAGGAAGAATGTAGTCTTTCAAATGACATAGATGGGCAAAGAAAGCAGATATGACTTGTTTTTATTATTCAGAAATTTTCAATCCTGAAATTGCAGTTTATGTGTTTGGAAGAGATAAAGGAGACCTCGCCTGTGCAAGGATGGAGGAATGGGAAGGGCCCTCTCTTTCTTACTGGCATCACCCAAAGGGCATAGCAGAGAACCCAGGGGGCCATGTGGGTAAGGCTGCAACTGGGTGAGGCCTTATCGCCCTTACTCAGATAAGGGAGTGGTCAAAAAAGGAGGTAGAGCAGACACTAAGCACTTAGGGACTAGTTAAAGCTCTCACAGTGCCTTCCCCTATCCCCTTGTTTTCTGGGGTAAATAGCCACAAGCAGTTGTGTGTCTTACGTCCAGGGAGTAGGTGTGCTTCAGAAGGAAGGGAGGCTGGGGATTTCTCCAGGACGATCCTGCCCTAGTATCTTCATTGCCCCAGCCTTGATCCTCATTCTATTCCAGAGCTGTGAATACAGCAGGCCCCTGACCTCCAACTTTGAGGCTGGGCAGGTAGGGGCTCCAAATATCTCTCCATCTTGGATTCTGTGAGTTAATCCTTTCACATGAATCTTCCGTTCTGAATTGCGGTGTGAGTTGCACATAACAACTTCAGCCAGTTGTTCCCCCGCGCCTTTCTGGGCGCGGAGAAGGGAACCTGGCGACCCCAGCAGCCAGGAGATTGATGGTAGGAGCTAGCCGCCGGGAACGAGCTGGGGTCGCAGCAAGGCCCCCGATCTCGCCCCGGAAGCGCAGGGCGCGATCCCTACTCAGCTCTGCAAGTCTCACGGCTTCCTCTGCCCTCTCCCTCCTCCCTTCTGCCCTCTGTCCCCACCCCCATCCCCACCCGGTCCTCTCCGCCGCTGCAGGTCCGCGCACCAGGAAACTGAAGAAGAAGAAGAACGAGAAGGAGGACAAGAGGCCTCGGACAGCCTTCACGGCAGAGCAGCTGCAGAGACTCAAGGCGGAGTTCCAAGCGAACCGCTACATCACCGAGCAGCGGCGGCAGACCCTGGCCCAGGAGTTGAGCCTCAATGAGTCCCAGATCAAGATCTGGTTCCAGAACAAGCGCGCCAAGATCAAGAAAGCCACAGGCATCAAGAACGGCCTGGCGCTGCACCTCATGGCGCAGGGACTGTACAACCACTCCACCACCACGGTCCAGGACAAAGACGAGAGCGAATAGCCGCAGCCGGCGGGGGCCGCGAGGTCCCGCCACAGCGCCCGCGCCCCTCCGGGCGCCGCCGTTGCCGCCTTGCCAGCCCAGCCCCGGGGGAGAAAAATCTGCGCAGTGGAGAGAGAGAGGGAGAAAGAGAGAGAGCGCTTCTCCGAATGGAGAGTCACGTTCGAACGCAACATTTTTTAAAAGGGAGACTCAGACAGGTGCTATTGAAAAATAAGATCTATTCTCTATTCACAGCATAAGGGACGAAACTGCGAACTCCTTAAAGCTCTATCTAGCCAAACCGCTTACGACCTTGTATATATTTAATTTCAGGTAAGGAAAAGAAATGTGTAGCGATCTCTATTTGCTGGACTTTTTATTAATCTTCTTTATTATTATTGTTATAATTATTATAATTATTATAATTATTTTATCCCCCACCTCCGCCTCGCAGACCCTGGCCCAGTTTCGTTTTTGTTGCCTTTTTCCTTTGAATGTTTTCGCTTCTCCGGTGCCTCCCGCCCCGCATCGCTGGCCCTCGTTTCTCTGGGACTTTTCTTTGTGTGCGTGTGAGTGTGTTCCCTCGCGTGTCCGCCCCTCGCCTCTCTCCCGCCTCCCAAGCCCCTTTCTGTCGCACTGTCTGTCCTGCCCCGCTTTCGTTTTCCCGAGACAAGTTGAGAAATACGACCCCACAGACTGCGAGACTGAACCGCCGCTACAAGCCAAAGATTTTATTATGTTCAGAAACCTGTAGTCTGAAATAAAGTGTACACTGTGCTCATGAGCCGCTGGCGGCCCTTCTCTTTGCGGGCTGGGGAAGGGAGTGGGCGCGGGGCACCGGCTGCCCAGCGACCCCGGGCAAACACTGGGCCCAGTGGTCACGACACAACGAATACGGGAACAAGGGGGAAGCGCGGTGTTAGTAGTGGCCCAGATCCGTGTACAGGCCAGGCCTGGAGAAGCTGGCGGGACACGCCGAGCCTCCGATTGCGTTCAAAAAGCCCACAGGCCGGAAACCCCAAGCCTGATTTCGGAAGCACTGTTCGGCTGTCGGGCGGCTCACTGCGCTTGGCCGCCTGGGCCAGACGTGCTGCGGCCTCCTCCTGTTCTACCTGTTTCTTGCTCCAGCCCGCACATTTCCTTTTTCTTTTTGTTCTGGTGCGGGTTTTGCTCTAGGTTTTCAGGTTTTCTTCCTTTAACAGTAGGCCTTCCCAGAGCGTGGTAGAAGCTAGGGGCTGCCAACCGGTCCTAAACAGCACACTAGGGCAAGGAGCGGTCGGTCCAGCCTCTTCGCCGCCTGGACTTCACCTCTCTTCCTTCGTAGAAGAGATTCCGCTGGCGCCCGGGAGGGGCGAGGGCAGCACACCGAGCCTTGTGTGGCTCCGATTTCCTGTCCGCAAAAGCCGCAAAGCCCAGAGAGAAGAGGCCTGGATTCTGGGAAGCTATGCAAAGTGGCAGCCGATAAGTCCAGCTGCTGGGATCCGACTGGGCTCCGACCTCCAATGTGGGCACGGACAGGCCTGTCTTGTCCCCACCCAAAACCTAAAGGGGTGGTGAAGAGTGGGGAGCTTTTAGAATTCCTAACAAAGCGTCCTTTGCTTCCTGACGGATGGGAGGCTCACACACAAGATCTTGGACCCTTAGGACCCCCGGATTTCCCAGAGGGAAATGTCTATAGATTTTTGCCCCTGACCGTGGGACATCTCCTTCCTGGGTAGGCACTGGGACCTACGAAATTCAGGTACCTGGAGTAGATAGGGGAGGGCCCTCCTCAGGAGGTATCATCTCCATTTTGTTTGGATTTTAAAAAATAGTAAATCCTGCTCCCCTCTTTTTTCCTCTTTCTTCTGCAACATGCTTGTGTGTACCTACCTGTACTTGTATAGCTAGATACGTAGGTGTCCCTGAAAATTTACATGTACATGTATGTGATCGTATGCAAATATTGATGCATGAGTACCTACTTGGTTTTGTGTATCTTTGCACATGTATTGTGCAACTGGGTGTTCATTTTTCTGTAATTAGATGCACACTTGGGTGTTTGTGCATTCACTTTGTGTGTACATGTGCTCATTTGTGTTTGCCCACCAGGATGTTTGCAAGAGTGTGTGTGTGTGTGTGTGTGTGTGTGTGTGTGCGCGCGTGCGTGCATGCATGCATGGAAACTCTGTTTCTGTGTGCTTGCTTCCTTTGGGTTTCCTTCCTGTTGTTTTTGCAGGGTTGATTTTGTGAGAATGCCAGTCATTCTGCCTTTTTTCTTGAAAATTTCCCCTTGATTGAGGCCTCCATCCAAGGAAGTTACAGTGCTGGGCTCCAGGTCCAGGAAACCCACAAGTTGCTACAAGTTGCTGCTTGAGTCTTTAGAGGCTAGGTGTTTGGTGGCCTAGAGTTGAAGAGCACATTTGTCATTGCTATGGTTCCCGACTTTATTGCATTTAATCTCTTCTTTCTATCCCTTTCACACCTTAGGGTGTGTGGAGTAACCTTTGCACATAATAGGTGCTCAACCAATCCTTGTGTGAAGGGTTGAGAGCAGTGAGATAGGCCTTCCCTGTGTTGGCCCAGGTGAGTTGTTTTCTGGTGGTGAGAAGTATACCCTTTGATTTCCTTGGGGGAGAGGGGAGCATGTTACCTTTACTCTCTGGAGGCCTGCTGGTTACAGGGTCTGAGCCTTGGGCCCCAGGGTACTCCTTTTTGAATCTAGATAGCTCAGAACATTAAGAAGGTTCCTGGCCACATCCAGATCCAATTTTGGGTGATGTCCAGCCTCTGCAGAGAACCTTATTATTTTTTGAATGCCTGGAAGCTGGGTTACCCTTCCTTCTCCCTTCCCTAGAGGGGCCCCATAGGGTGCTTAAACCCCTCAAGGGGATGAAACCCAGAGGTTATGGCTGGGACCAAAGTGAACAGCAACTCCAGGAGGCATCCTGTTCCTTAAGGCTTCTCTTCATCTCTTCAGAGAGATCAAAGCCAAAAGCTCTTCCCCTTAATCCTGTAGAAGAGGTAAGAGATTACCCCTTCCTATGATTATATTAGTTAAGTGTTGAGATGTGTCATTGTTATGTAATTTGATTTCTTGCCCATTATCTCCTTTTTTCTTTCAGTTACTATGGGCAAAGAAATTTTCCTCCCTTGTTTAGTGGGGGGAACTGGAGCTCTCAGGACTTAAAACATTTGATCCCTGCCCCCTCTGTGGCTGTGTATCTTTCTCTACATCACATCTACTCAGTACAATTGCTTTCACCTCAGGAATCTGTCCAAGGCCCCGAAGTCAATCCTTCAGAATGACTTTCCTATCTTCTCTTCCTCCCCCATACCATTTTCCTTCTTTATGATTGGAGCAGAGGGGAGGAGGACTCTAGTCAGACCTCTTTCTTGCACCTCTAAAAAAAGAAAGTAGTAATAACCATAAACAAGCATTGATAACTTTGATTTATGGGGCTGGCTTAGTGAGCTGCCTGTGTATTAAAGTCTGGGACTGCATCAAAATAAATACCGAAGTCTGATATCCCAACTTCCTCATTTTCTACCTTTTCTTTTTTTTATTTTTTATTTTAAAGATTGGATTGAACCATAAACTTAAATCTTCCTCAACCCAGGAGGAAATACACACTATCCAATTCTAAACAGTATTGATTCCTGGCTCTTTCTGAGGCCAAAGGTCTCTGTTTTTCTCCTGGAAACTCCCTTTTCTTCAGTAGAGCAATGGGAGATGGGGGTGGAGGAAGGAGGGAATAACTGGGTATGTGGGGCTCCATTGTATTTCTGTGTGAGCTTGTATGCATGTGGGTTGTATTGTGTGTGGGTATTTGTATGGGGGTGGTACCAAGTATGTTTATTTAGAATTAGGAGGTGAAAGCATGTATTTTCAGTGTGTGAATGTTTGGTGATTGTGGGTGCATATGTACCCAGTTACCTGGCCCCTTAAGCTGAGCTGCCCAAGGCATAGAGAAAGAGTGACTTACTAGCCTGCCCCCTACCTGGCATGCACAATCTTATCACCTGTGGCAGGATTTCCAGAAGTCATATCACCAAGGAGGTCACTGTGCTTCAGATACCCTGTCCCCAATGTTCTCAGTAAAAAAGGTCCAACTGCAGCACACGGATGAGCTTTGGCCTATTCATAGAGGCCAAGGCCAAGGCCAAGGCCAGGGTCAGAGAGGCCCTGTCTGTGTCTGACTTCTTGCCTTGGGTGAAGGTGTCTGCTGTGACTTCTCTGGGTGGCCATCAGTTCCTCTAACAGTCCACCATGTTTTTTGTCTTTGTGGTTGGGGCAAAGCCATTCATTCCCCTGGCAACATAAGCAACCACCATTTCCTGCCTTTCACTATGCACAGACTTGGGAGTGGGTAGGGAGGAGCAGGGAGGCCCTAGAGCAGTGGTCCTCTAGTTTTGTCTCATTTCCTAAGGCCCATCTAATCAGATGTCACCATAGGTTCAATTGGCGATTTTATTCACTCCATCTGGGGGAGGAGGCAGAGTATGGTTCTCTTTCTGGTCATCCCCATCACTCACCTGGATCTCCTCTCCTACTTTGAACTTAGGTGAGAGACTTACTCTTTGTGTGGCAACTTGTGGAAAGGGGCAGTCCTGGAGACTGCCAGCTGCCACCCCCAATGCTTTAGGACAGTCATTAAAAGCACTCCCATTGTTGGAGGGTGTCCTCAGGGATTCTTGAATGAAAAGGTTTAATTTATTTGGGTGTGAGGTGGGGTTGAGGGTGATCCTGAGAGGGGAAGTGCTTCACTCAGAAGTACACAGCACATGAGAGGCAAAATCCCCAGATTTACAGAGTCCTGTGCTTTTCCCCTGTGTTGACTGGACAGTGTCAGTGCACAAACAGCCACACATCCACAAACACATACTTCTGCACATCAAAGGGCACAATTATGAACTCACCCATGTGTATACATGTCCGCACATGTAAAATATGTACATATAAATAAATACATATAAATGAGTTGACGTATAGAATTTGTGTATGAGATGTGCTCCCAGCAAGCACTTGGACATTGACTGTGTAGAGTTTCTAGCACACGTTTGTACATGGTTCTGGAATGTACCTATTGGTGTCCGACACACATGTCTGTCCCAGTTGGTGTGCTTCATTCCTCGCTAGTATATAGGGGACAAGACAAGTTATCAGAGCTCAGGACATACATGCCTGCCGCCTCCTTTCTTTGGAGGCCACCAAGCAGAACTGAGGCTAAGGTGAGTGGGTTGATTGTATATGTGTGTTTGGGGGTGGGGACTGGAGTCAGGGAAACCCTTCCCTCTTCTCATGGACAGCTTGATCTGGGTGACTCTGGGGTCAGACATAGATGCATTTCTACAACCACCTGCATCCCTCCATAGCACCCTATGCCGTCTCAGGTGTATCTCCTGAGAATGAAGCTGGCTCAGGGAAGGAGTAGGCAAACTTCTTAAACAGAGTTCTCATGGAGCTTGGTAAGTAGTGGGTCATTACGACTTGATGCTTGAATTTGCTTCTCCCTGCAGCCCTTCCCCACTCTGGAGGTGAAGGGGGACCCTTCATTCTGAAATTCTCTCTACAGATATGGGTGTGGGTGGTTTTGAGGACTTTTGGTAAGATTTCAGGCCACAGTCATGGAAATCTCTGGGTCTTCAGGAAAGCAGAACTTTAATATCAGTGTGCAGATATATATATATATATATATATATATATATATATATATATATATCTCCTGAAGAGAAGACTTGGCTTTGACTGGGAAAGGACTGAGGTTGGGAGGGTGACGTAGGGGATCAAGTAGAGGTGGCTTCCCCTCTGCTCACTTCTGGGAAGGGATAGGGTATAAACACAAGCACCTTCTTAGAGACTAGCAGGCAGCAGCAGATTTCTCCTAACCCCAATACCCAAGATGTGGACAGCACTGATAGGAAGCAGTCACCCTCGTTGCAGCAGGAAGACCTGGACTGCTGGCACCTCAGTTATGATGATTACAGTGCAGAGGAAAGGGGATCCCCTATTGGCCAGGTATGTCCAAGAAGAGAGGCACCCAAGAGTATTTAAGATTTGGCCACAGCTGCTGGGAGAGTGAGCTGGGGCCCTGACAAAGGTCAACCAATTCTGACTGAAAGACCCATAGCCCTGCCATAGAGCAGACATAGTGGGAAACTTGAGTGATAAAGCTCTGCTGCTGTCTGTCGCGCTAGGGAGAAGCACCATTCCTAATTTCAATGCTGTTCAAACTGAAGTCAAGGTAAATGCTGAAGAAAACAAACAAAAGTCTGGTCAGCAGCTCTCTCCGTGACCCCCACTTTGTCATCCCAGTTGCAGGACTTGCCCATATGACAGAGTGAAGGCAATTCAGAAGGTGACACTTCCAAATTTTTAACTTAATCGTATTAAAATCATTTACGGAGGGTCAACTGCTCACAAGTCATTTGGTTTAATTTACTTTACTCAACCTCCCTCACTTTGAATTGGATTTTACCATCCCATTTTACGAAGAGAAAAGTGAGGCCTAGGGTCTTTGCGCCAAGGTCACAGCAAACCACATAAAGGTTTACGTTGAAATCATGTTCATAACTACGGTATGATTAGCCTAGCACATTATCAAGTTTCAACCACCATAAGGAGACTTCGCACAGGGTAGGGAGTGGCACTGACTTGGGTTAAGGGGTATTTTCCCTTTTCTGGAATATTAAGTAAGAGTAGTCTTTAGCCCCCTCAATCCCCAGGTCCAACTTCTACTTCCTCCTCAAACTTTTAACTTAGGTCCAATTTCCTGCTGTTGCACCCACTCCACCAGGGTCTCAGATTAGGTTTTTAGGAGATTCCGATCTTGTCCTGGTTTAAGATGCCCAACCCACTCCTCCAGCAGTTTCTCCTTGTACTCCCTACTCTTCCACCCGAGCCCAGGCTGGCTCTGCAGAAGCAGCCCGTCCCATTCCCGCACCGAGTACTTGGCCTGGCTCCAGTCCGGCGAGTTGCGCGGCCCACGGGGGGCGCTGCACCCATGCACTTCCGGTCAGCTCAGGCTAGGATACAGGCCCCACTGCCCTTGGCCCCCTTTCTAGCATGGGGGTTGGATGTTGTTCTTCTGGGGTTCCTACCAGGAACTGCGAAGCTCCAATTCTGCTTGCCCAGGGAGAGGCGCGGGCTTTGTCCATCGGCTCGCTGAGGACGCGAAGGGAAAGGCCGCTCTGGCTACTTCTCTGCGCCAGGCTCCGGGCAAGCGACAGGGACCCGCGCTCTGGCCGCAGGCTCCAACCCCACCCTCCCTTCCGCCCCCGCCTTCCCCACTCTCCCAAATGACTGTTTCTTGTACAGTTTCGGTTTGGGTCTAGACCGGGTTCGTTTTCCTTTCTGTCATTTTTGTAGGGACTTCCCGACCTCTGGGTTCCTCCTCGTCCACTGCTCCATGGTTTCCGTTTTCGCTCCGGAGGCCGGTCTCCTGAGGCCAGCCTCTCCGACCTCTCGGACCCGCCATCACTGCGGGTGTGCCCCGGCATAACGTCGGCTCCCTGCTTCTCGTCACCCGGTCCAGCTCCCAAGTGTTTCCCTTGGCATCTCCGGGAGGGGACGTGGCACTAATATCTTATGCTCCCCTCTTAAGACCGGTGCGTCGGGACCAGCGCTGACCTTGGAGGCGGCCGCGCCGTCCTCCTCTCCGATCTTCTGCAGTCACTCACATCCCCCTTTAACTTGTGGCCACTGGAGGTCCCCCTTTAATTCGTGGCCCTGGCGGTATGCGCACCGGCTTGCGGTCTTGGCTGCACAAACCCTGTCTCTGAGCGGCCGGGCCTGGGGTCAAAGTAGGAAGGATGAGGGGTGGACCTCAAAGCTGTGGAAACCGACTTTGTGTTGCTTCAACTTGCCTGAACAGTTAGTCAAGGCGCACTCACGCACACTCCACAGGGCCCGTAGGCCCTGGCTTCGGAGGGCGCGGGTGCCTGCCTCCTCCGTGAGTGGCTGGGTGGGATCCGGCCCTCCAAGGGCAGCCAACTAAGATTGCCTAGAATGGGTGAGCGCTTTCTGAAATCCTCACCACCGGAACATTTTTTGGGGGGTGGGGCAGAGAAAAAGATGTTGTGGCAGACCTGCCCCTTGACGCCTCTTCCCCTAATAAAGTGACCACCTTAAGGATGCAGACATTTGCCCACCTCCCCTCTCCTTTTCTGGAGATGTCTGGTCAATTTGGTTCCCTAGACACTGACGCAGTTTCCCGCTTGGGTTCACTGTTTACTTGAAAGTTCTTTAAAACTTGCGGGACCAACCTCCCCTTGCTCTGCGTCTTCTCCAGGCAGCGCCCACCAAGGTTCTGCAGAACTTCCAGAAGGGCGTGGCCCGCGGGCATAGCGGGGACAGAGAAGCTGCGGCCAGGCCAGGACTTATCCTTCCATCTTGCTCTGTTTTTCGCGCCTGCTGCTCCTGAAGATTGAGTTCTGTCCTTCACTATCGACGCCCCAACTTCGAGGTCTGTCCAAATGCCTTTCCTCAGTAAGCGAAAGCCGAGAGTTCGGTCGGAAATCGGGAGGCAGATAATCCAAGGAGTACGAGTGAACTAGTTACACATTCATTAGGCTTGGAATTTCTTATCTATTCCCTAAAATTTCCTCACAGGGTGTATAATGAGAAGTCTTGTGTCTATTGGCTTGGGCATTGACATGGAATTGAGAGCCGCAGGTGTTGGGTGAGTTCTGGGGGAAGGAAGGATTTGAAGGATATAGTCTCCCCCAGGCCACTTTCATTCGGCTAACGTGAACAAAGTTTCTTTTCGGAGATAGAACTCGTGGGGCCCTCTGGCCCGGCAGGAACTGGGAGTGCGGTGCAGAGGTGAGCAAGGGAGAAGCTGAATATTCTGAGCGTCCCACCGTGCAAACTTTGGCACCAAACCGAAGCGACCACCAGGTGAAAATAACCAGAAATGAGCGGAGGTTGGAGAAGGCAGTTACCACCCTTGATGTTCCTGCGGAAAGTGTGAGAAAATTCCCTTGTGATGAAGACAGCGTTGCCCCCCGACCCCGACCCCCGCTCCTATTGTGACCTTGGTCTCCACTGGGACTGCTCACTTTCTTTTCTCTGGACAATGTGTCTGAATCTCTCCCTCTCCTGGCTCTCCCACTCCCTCAGTTGCTCCAGGGAGAGAAGTTTGAATCACCTCATCCCAGGACAGCTGCGGGTGTTTGGACTTGGTCCACAAATCTAAGCAATTCAACAGCAGCCTGGAGAGGCGGGGTGGCCCTCCTTCACGCTTCTCCGGGATGGGGTAGAGACCCCATCTTCCCTAGAGACCCTCTAGAGCCAAAGGGTTGATGATCATTACTTGAAATTAAAAGTGCTTTTCTTCCTTTCTGTCTAAGCCCCAACTTAGCTTCAGAGAATGAAGCGTGAAAGCTCTTTTATGGAGATTACCGATGCTTCATTTATTCCCGCAAATGGCAAACACGGCCCGGGAAAAACCAAGCGAACAAGCTCCTTGTCTGGATGCTCAGTCATCTCCGTGTTCACAAGCTCACTTGGCTGTGAGACAGCGTCCTTGGGGAAAGCTCCGGCACTGGGCTTACCTGGGGAAAGGAAGAAGAGCACTACTGGATGGATGGGCTGAAGACCTAGCCAGGGACCCCTGGTTTGAGAGCTGAGGGATTTGGGACCAGTGTGTGTGTGTGTGTGTGTGTGTGTGTGGTAGTGTTATCATGAGGATCCCTGAGGTGTTGAGTTTATATGTGCATTTGAGATACTGGTTATCCTCACTGCTATACTTCGCTATCATGGTCTATTTGCAGTGGAGTCAATTTGGGGTGATTGCAGAAGAGGACCAAGAGAACCACAAACCACCTACTGACCCCATTCACACTCCCATTCTAACCCTTGCAACCTTCTCAATACCTAGCCAAGAGGTTGTGTTCCCCAGGCCATCTCTTTGTTCACAGTTTTATTTTGGTACACAGTTTTATTTTGAAATTTTATTCCAGTCCTATCTGGAAAGGGTGGATCATTTTGGAAATGCATCCAGCACCTTTTAACCTTTGGTGTACAAAACTCACCTTGTGACCGGAAGGTTGTATCCTCCATAACCAGGGATTCTTTGGTCATTTCACAGGTGGCACTAGGAGGAAGTGAAATGGCCTCCAGGAGAAAAATGACAGAGGATTCTTACTTTTTTGAGATAGATCAAGGAAGTTTGAAGAGAGAAAAGTATTAGCTCCTAGAAGGAGAGTTTTCTGAGTTCAGCTTAAATTCCTTTGTGACAGTGTGTTATTAACTCTAACACAGTCTCTGTGTTCACATTCCGGCCATCCCATGCTGGGAGCCTCTCTAACATAAAAGGTATTGTTTTTTAGGCAGTGGATAACTAGGAGGAGACAACAGCCTTTCTTCCGTTCACCTAACTCAGCTCATAGGTTTCAGAGAACGTGGAAGTGCTGCTTTCGTTTTAGAGGGATTTGTTTTTCTTAAAAAGATACCGAATGGAAATGTGATAGTGGAAGTTGCCCTCAGGTGCCAGTGTGGACTAGACTAAAAATGATGCAGTTTCCCTTATTATGTAAGCTGGTGACTTGTCTTTAGCTTATAAGGGAGGCAAGCCCATATAGTTGCCCTTTCTGCCCTTAATAGATAATGACTCATCACAGAAATCTTCAGTGGCCAAGAAAGGTCATCTAAATGGTTTTTATTTTTATTTTATTTTATTTTTTTAAGGGAGAGAGAGGGGAAGGGAGGGAGTCAGAGACGGAGAGAGACATCAAAGTATGGTTTCCTTCCATTTGCCCCCAGCTACAGACCTGGCTGGAGACCTGGCTTGCAACCTGGTTACGTGCCCTGGCTGGAGAATCAAACCAGCAATTTTTGGGTTCGAAGGCCCGGCACCTTATCCACTGTGCCACCAGCCAGGGCTAAATGGTTTTTTGAGAACAACTTCACCCCATGGAGACTGGTGTGTTTTCTGACACAGTAAGGGAAGACGAGACTAGCTGGATGGCGAGGTGGTGCAAGGTGAAGCATATGTGAACATATATTACGTCTGGAAAGAAGGAAAAGCTTTCTGAGAAGGCTTGCTGCTTGCATGAACAGTTGCCAACTTTCATTAATTACTTATTTTAATGTGAAAGCAAATACCCAAATGCTGTAGTGCCCATTCTGGACTAATGGCCTGCAAAATTAGATGAGAAGGCTACCAAAGAGAGAGTTGAGATATTCAAAAGTATTCAACCTTTCTTTTAAATCTAGAGGATTCTTTTTTGTTGTTGTTAACCCCCCCTCCCCACCCCAAATGCCTGAGGTTGTGCTCAATGAGTTGAAAATTTAAAACAAAGGTAATCTTTAGTGAACAGAGGCTGGATTCTAATGATGACAAACAGCAGAAGGAAAAGCTTTTGTTGTGTCCTGCTTGATCAGTTATTCAACTTGGCCTAAACCAAGTGCCTGTCATGCACTGAAGCTGGCACCAGTGGGATGGATTCCTAGGGTTCCAGGTGCCCATGCTGGTATGGTATAGTCCAGATTTTCAGATTAGCCAACTGAATTCCTGAAGTCTATGCCTAGGTGTTTGGAATATTTTAATTACAACAGGAGCCCATCTTTTAACTTCAGTAATATTAGAGGCAATACCTGTGGGACCATTTTCTTGGCCGGTTAACTTTGCTGAATTTATGATCTGTGAAATAGAAAACAAAGTCAGGTTTAGGTGCACCTACCTTAGTTTATTATGCCAATAGTTTTTGGGGAAAAGAATTACTTCCTTATTTCACCTCCATAGAATCTGTTTAGGTTAATAGAATAAACCATATATTGATAGAATTTAGGTATTATATTTGCTTTTCCTTGATATTTTCTCTCCTCATCCTTGTATTTGTTCTCAGGTGCTGTCAACATAAGTGCCTGCCTTTTTGATAATTTTTTTTTTTCTGGGAAGTGTGGCTATACAGAATAGTCTTAAATAGCTTTCAAAAACATGGTCTTGGGTTTGGATCAGGGCATTTAGAGCTGGGACCAGGGTAACTTCTCATATTCTGGGTGTCATATAAAGTGGATGAAGCTGGAGGGGATCACTGAAATGACTGAGTCTGTTTTTAGTGTATCTTCTTCAGAGATTTTACTAAGGAAATTAACTTCATCATATGCATCACATTTCTGTATGGGCAAAACTTGGGCAGAAATTTGAAACATGCTACTGGAATCGTTTGTGGTAGGTCTACTATTGCAGATATAGCTCCTGAAGTTTACATTCTTGGAATTCTAGGACTCTTTTTTTAGTCCTTTTAGACATAGTCTTTACATGCAAAACAGTTTGAGTAAAAATGACACTGTGAAATAGGAGTTGGTTGAAGTCAAATAAACAGCAATATGGTTGTTGAAACTGCCTTCCTCACCTGGCCTAGACCAGGTTGTGGGTGGAGAGCAGGCCTATGGCCAGTCCTCCTATAAAGTGTGTCATGTGTGTGTATCTTAATTTCTGCAGTGTGACAGGTAAGGGACAGGCTGAGGGGAGTCATGCCTTACAATTCCTTTTCTAAAATCAAGTGAGTTTATCCCTAATGAATACCTATCATAAAATCCAAGGATGCTGAATCTTGGGGGAGGACTTTGGAGTTGGCCTTTGAGCTGAAAGATGAGCAATTTCTTATTAGTGTTCAGTTTAGGAATTTGTTCCCTGGGCCCTCGATGAGTGTATTTCCTTCAAGAGGTTATGGGAGTTGCCTAAAGAGGCTGCACTTGAACTACTTCAATCTAAGGGCAAGTCCCATTTTTCTTATTAATTTTTATAGTTGAGGACCTTATAAAAGAGATAGCTCTGTCTACTTTTCCTTGGAAACCCCAGGCAGTGAGCTCTCAGCCTCTCTGTAGGGCCAAGAATTTAATATGCACAGTGATGGAAAGCCAACCACTGACTTAAGTCCCAGAACCACCCAGGATTAAAACAAAACAAAACAAAACAAAACAAAACAAAAAAATCACTCTGGATGATCTGACTCAATTTTCTTGGCATCAGGACAAACAAGTCATCATAATCCCTCTCACAGTTTTTCTAAACTTATCTAAAGTCTCATCTCTGATTTTCCAAGAGGCAGATGCTAGAATAAAGTGGAAGTTTATGGCACTGTTTAACCATCAAGCCTGTTATTGTTTTTCTATGTGGAAGGAGGGAAAGGATGGAATAGGAGAGAGTTTCTGGGAATCTTTAATGGTAGCCATAAGGCTGATCTTTTTTTTAAAAAATGTAGCCTGCTGTTTAATAAATAAAACTGCAAATGTCAGTCTGGGAAATATGGCTTTTATTTGAGTGGATAAAAGATTCATAAGGAGTCAAATTGGGATGTGTTATGTGCAGCTTCATCCAGTTTCTAGATTTATGTTTTGGAGAAGGCAGGTTTCTTCCCTCAGGTATCCCAGGGTTTCAGCTAGGCCTCTCCTGAAAGGCCAAACTCTTAGGTTGTGGGTTATTATTATTATTTTTTTTTTCCTGATCTTCAAAGTGCCAGCCCTTAGTCCCCAATTGAGGTGGTAGGAAATGGAAATAAATGACTTTATGTGGAAAGGATTGAAAGGTGCACTTGAGCTTTTGGTGCTCAGTTTAGACAGTTTTCTTTCCATCACTCCGTGTCTGAATGGTGGGAACTTTCTATCTGGAAGAGAATTATTTCTGTGCACAATTGTCAGTCCTGCCAGGAAAGTTATGGCTGCCATATAAAAGGGGACTGCCTGTCTCCTTTTGTCCTAGGTTGGGAAGGCCTCCTGGTCAATAAATACATATTAATCATGTAAAAGGATTGACATGCAAATGAAGGGCACCACTGACAAGCCCTGGATGGCAGAGGAGAAAGCCTTCTGCAGCTGTGGTCCTGGCTGGAAGAAGCCAGGGCTGCACTAGGCTCTTGGCTGTATGTTTTCAAAAGGGTTAAACACCTTTTTTCTGATAATTATGTGATAGAGTTAATTGAACTGGAGATGGCTTTAAGATCTTTTGCTTGCATTATCCTTAGCTTTGCCAAATCTACAATTAAAAAAAAAATTAAGTCTGGAAATAGGAAGGCCACCCTTTGGATCATCGTGCCTCTCAGCCCAACTGGAAGTCTCCAAAGGTACTTTGTTCTTCTGATCAAAGAAAAGTTGAATCAAACAGAGAAATGTTTATTTAAAAGCTTAGCTGAGCTTTTTTTTTTTTTTTTTTAGGAATGCTTGATATTATAGGAATGATTATTAGTTACCATTTGAATTACTGTTTGTAAAATACCATGTTGTATACTGTTATGGCTTTCTTTACAGAGCAAAGGCACTACAAATAACCTTGTTACAGGCAGGACTAAGCTTTGATTCAGATTTTTCAATGTGTGAGACACACAATTTTTAGGATACATATGGCCACTGAAGAATATGATTTGATGTTATGTTAGGAAATCTTTTTCTGTAAGGACAAAACAAAATGAGTTATTATATGTACCCAGGGTATCTTTGGGGTAAATAGAGTTGATATGCCCATTACAAATCTTCAGAATAGAAGATATAGTAACTCCTCTGATAAACTAAATTATTCTATGTACTGAAATAAAAGTGAACAGAATTATGTGAGCCAATGGATGGTCTAATTTTGATCTTCCTTTAAAGGTGTGGATGTTTAAGAGGTGGATAATTGGAATTTACACTATTTAGATTCAGAGTTATACCTGTAGGCAGTTGTCAGCCAAGATGCGTGTATTCAGTAACTTTGGAATTGGACCACAAAGATAGTTTTGGTGATATTCCTGCTCAGGCTATAGGTATCAAAATAGGCTAGAGTTTGGTAAAGACTGGATATCTGGGCACTCTCACAGGTCAGGCTCTGGGTTACTGGGAATGAGTGTGCCTGGTCCTGGTGATTGTCTTTCTTTCATGGTCTCTGCCTAATCTTATCTAATTCTTTGCAACTGAATAACAGGTCCAGCGACTCCAACCAGAGGGAGCAAGTGGGAATATAAATGATCTTCCTCTCCTGGTATGAAGTTCTCATGAGTTAAATGTATCTGAGGATGA
The DNA here is from genome assembly GCA_004026585.1 of Noctilio leporinus. NCBI lineage: Eukaryota > Metazoa > Chordata > Mammalia > Chiroptera > Noctilionidae > Noctilio > Noctilio leporinus. The sequence continues at coordinate 66,117 of PVIW01005748.1, forward strand.
TGGGAGACCCCACATTTTCCCATATTTTGGGGCTCTATATTAGTACTTACCAGGATACTGACTTGACAGAAATGTTTAGGTTTTCTTTTAAATAAACTCATGATGTTTTTTTATGGAGCCTTGCAGGCTCTGAAAATCCATACCCAGTTCAAGATCAAGTACTAAGTCTCCCCAGTTCTCACTGTGAACATATACTTAATGCACTTTGCTAATGTTTATCTAGATTCTAGATGAGTCAAATTATTTCCTAGAATTCAAGTCTAGTAAACATGTTATCTGTTGAATTACTCTGTGTGTGTGTGTGTAAAGGAGAAAGTAGCTACTGCCAGAGATAAATTATTTAACATGATTTTCCTGTATTGTGGAGAGGAAAGCTGAGCCTTATTTTTTGGATTATGATTTGTATTATGAAATGCTTATCAAATGTTTTTCAAAGATTAGTATAATTTTAATTAAATAAACCTTTCTCAAGAGGAGACTCCGAACTATTTCTTGTACCCAGAGGCTAAGGTAGTTGTTGTTTTTAATTATTTTCTGCTGTTACCCAAACTGCTTTGGGTACTCCCGCCCAATTAAATCAAAGGCGCAGGTTCCATATACACAGTATGTTTAATATTTAATTTTAATTAAATTAATTAAATTGTTTATTTAATTTTATGTGCATTATTGTGCATAGAATAATGCAAAATTCATGATAATAGAAATTAGGGTGGGGAGGTGAATCAGAGAATTTTCAAATAAGCTAATTACAGAGCTTAAAGGAAGCTTTCCCTCCTTTCTAGGAGAATCATTCTACCATAATCTGAATTTTCTTTCAGAGTAGCCCATCACTGTAGTGGCTGTAGGTTTGGATTTGTTAGCCTCTTCTGTTCTCTTTGCAGCCTTGCAATCTGCAGCTGCAGCAGCTGCTTGCCAGAGGAAAGGGATGTGTGGGCATGTGCATGCTATTGTCATGGCTCATGCTCAAGTGACATTTTCTACTTTGCTGAACTAGGAGCCACCAGTACAGTAGTCCTTTCCACTGAAGACACAGGCAAAACTTCCAGCAATGTCTTCCCACTTGGTAAAGGCCTGGTTCTAATGGTTTTGAGCTGCTTAATAAAGGCCAGTTCTTAAAAATGCAGAGACATATGGAGGGGCTCACCTTTTGATTGGAAGCAGTTCCTTTAAGGAAGGAGACCACGGGCCTGGCTCAGTTTCCATTACAGTTTGCATCTTCAGGGCACAGCTTTTCAGGAGTGTTTCTGTCTGTCCAGTGATAGGTTTACCAGTCTCTCACTAGAATACTTAGTTCCTAGGAAATCTATTTTAACATACATAGAAAAAAGAGACCAAAACAAACAAACAAACAAAAAAACAAACAACCCCAAAAGCCCCAGAATACATAGTTTGCATTGCTATTTCTTCTGAGTTGTCCTCAAAACAATGAGTTCTAAATAAAATGTTTGAGCTGAAAAAGCCCGCTGAATGTTGAGGCATTTTATTATCTTTCTTTTCTTTCCCCCCAATTTATAAATGACATTATCGTAGTTGTGGCCTGGCATTTGGGGTATCTGGGCCACATTTTCCAAACTTGACCTCATAAAGTGGCATAGTCATGGAATTTTTTTCTTTTTTATTTCAGGGTTTTGCACATCTGGGCCATGGTGAACTATTTATACTTATCATCATCACTCTATAAACTTTTTTGTGGGAGGACAGCTTTTTTTTTTTTTTTTTTTTTGAGCCTTTGCTTATTGAGAGTTGTTAACTATACTTCGTGAAATATAACCTTTAATTTGATTAGCTCAACCATTGGGGGAAAGATATAGAAAACCAATAAAGTAAATAAAATAAAAGAAGGAAGATAGAGAAAAACAGAGAAATTCTTGCCCTTAGGTGTTTTGGTTTGCACTAGCCACCTTAAGGGAGAGTGGAGCTGCTAAAACAAACTCTTTCTCTTTGTTATTACTATTTTTCCCCACCCCCTTAACACTGGTTTTGTTTCACTAGATTAAATATTATCATAAAATTAGCTGATGATACAGTAAATTAAAGATCAGGTTGTGGAATATTTTGCAAAACCCTCTTGTTTCTATGACACTTACTCAGTTGGGGCAAACATTTGTTTTAAACCAAAAATATTTATTAGGAGAAACTTCCTCTTCAAGTAGCAGTTTCGACAATACTGAGAAGCACAGTTAAACAGAATGAAAAAAAGAAAAGAAAAGAAAGTAAAACAAAAAATAAATAGAGTAAAAAAAGAAAGAAAGAAAAGAAAACCCTGAAGTTGGAGAGGGATTAACGTTGGCTCACTAGGCATAAAAAAAAAATAATTTCCTCACTCTCCATTTATGTTGTACGTTTGCAAGTTTAAAAACATTTTTAGTGTAAAACATGATGAGCTTGTGGAGCTGCAAGATATGTATGTGAGAGCAGATACATTCGAATTTGTGGGGCACTGCTGTGTCACCACATTTAGCATCAAATTATGAATTAAACAGGAAGAATGAATAACAAATTAGGATTCGCCTAAGCTTAGCTTTGTGCAGTGGGACAATGAAAATTTATTTGAATTCTATTCCTTGATGAGGTTACAGATTTTCTCCCAACAGAAGATACACATTAATACTGTGGAGACGATTATTGGAAGTTCATTTTCTGGGCATATTTTAGGGACCTTTTCATGAGACCAGAAAACTTCTATGCACATTTAGATTTTAGAAAAATCCTTACTCTGTTCATTTTTCCTTTGGAACCTTTAATGTAGGAATAATTTAAAAAATATTTCAGAGTGTGGTATCAGAAATATCAAAGCTGAGCTGTGTGTGTGTTATGTGCTTTGTTTTTGTTTTTTGCTAATATATAAGAAAACAACTGTTAAAGAGTGCCACAATAGGCTAAGAAATAGAAGGCTTGTTACAACTGGGCTGTTTGTGAAAAATCAAAACAAAACGATACTTTCCAAAGATGATAGCACTTTAAAAAATACAGTCAACTGTTCCTCCTTTCCTAACTGGAGCTGCGAAATAATGTGTTATAACTCTCGCTAATGCCTTCACCACATGCTGAAATTGGGGTGAGGAAAGGAAAGGTTGCTGGAACATTAACAAGGGAGCAGACAAGTAGACATGTTAGATATACTGGGAGTAATTTCTTGTGTGGCTGCGCGCAAGAAAACTTTTCAAGCTCTAATGTAACCCATGTGCATCATCAGTCCAAGCTTATTAAATAGACTAAATACATAGACAGATAAAATAGACATAAAAATATCACCTGGGTACATACCTAACGGATATTGGAAAGCTAAATAAGACATAATCCTGTATGAATGATGGTTCTTTGCTATGTTGGTGTATGTTATACCTAAATGAGGTCACCTTGTTTTATTAAAAAAAATATTTTCAATTACAGTTTACATTCAATACTATTTTGTATTAGTTTCAGGTGTAGACAATCATATACTTTGCGAAGTGATTCCCCTCGATATATCAAGTGCCCACCTGGCAGCATATATAGTTAATACAGTATTATTAACTATCTTCCCTATGCTGTACTTTTACATCTCTGTGACTGCTTTGTGTACCAATCTGTACTTCTCAGTCCCTTCACGTTTTATACCCACTCTCCAATCCCCCTCTTAAATCAACATTTTGCCTTTGAAAAGCTTTAGGTTTACAGAAAAGTTACGAAGACTGTTGCCTTATTTTTATTACCATTGCCAGTATAATTTAGAAGTTCACCTCTTACTGAGTACATTCTCAAGAAGGGCTTCCTTTTGAAGTTTGGGATGATGCACTTTGTGTAGCTTGATTAGGGTTCCTATCTCCCTTGAAGAGGAGGGAGGGACTTCACAAACAAATTCAGTTTAGAAAATAAAATAAATACATTTAAATGTATTTAAATGGCAGTGTTTGTTTGTTTATTTTTTTAAATAGCTAATTTTAGTCAAAGAACCAGCTCGGCATGGATTGTTTTCAAATAGTTGCTCTAGTGTTTTCTTACCTCGTCTTCTTCCTGGCCTGTTTGCTTCTATAGACAGTCCGAGTCATCTTGCTGTACCTTTCTCTATGTCACCTTTGAGATTTTGACGAAAACTGAGCAAAATCGGAAGGCTGGTCTCCTTCTCTCTTTCCCCTCCAAGTCTAGGAAAGATTTTCACACTTCTAAGGCCTGTCCGGTGACCCTGTCTTACTAGTTCTGTCCTGAGGCCTTGAGTAGTAAATAGCTAATTTACTATATTAGGTTTTGCCTTAAAGTGGGATACATTTCAAACGCTGGAGCCTGGGGGTTGAGTGTGCAAAGGAAAACCCCGCTTGGAAATCAATCAGCAAAATCACTTCTCAGAGGTCTTAACACTTTTGAGCTGATTCCCTCCTCTGAGGCCCCCTCTCACGCTCTCCCTGCTTTCACCCCAATGTGCTAATCACATGCAGGCCAAAGGCAGGAATGGGCTACCTGGCTACAGCCCAGAGGACATTTTATTTTATTTACAGATGAGCTGTTAACCCCTGAAATATGGATTCATCTGGAAGCTGTGACACAAGGAAGGTTAGCCTGCTTCAGCAGCTCCAGCCCAGAGCTGCAATAGTACTTACCTTAATTAGCTCTGTCATTCAGAACAGAGCCCACATGCCAGTAGGCTGGGGAGGAGGGGTCGCCCAGCCCCCACCCAGCCTTTCCACTGATGAGACCCCTCCAACATGTGTGCAGCCCAAGCCTCAGAGTGGATTCCACTCCAAGTTCTGGTGAGACCTGGCTGCTTTCTTTCACTAAATGGGGGTCTGAAGTAATAATTTCGTACCTGAGTTTGTATAATAAACAATGTTAACCCGTTTGAAGTAATGACTTTGATTAGATATGCCCTTATTCCACCAATGCTGCAACTGCTCAAAATCCTTTAAGAGCTTCGCTTTCAGAATTACGTTTATAAGTTAGTTTACAGATCACATATTCACACACATGCCCTGCACAGACACATAAATGGAGTCTTGTTATTTTATATCTGAACACCCCTGTTGCTCAAAATAGCATTTCCCAGTCTGATCACTCACCTTATTCATCAGATTTGGCTCTGAATGATTTCTGACTCTTTCCCAAACTCAGATCCTTCCTGAAGGAAGTACACTTCTCTGGCACTGAGGGTTTTTAAGTGTGCCACAAGCTCTGGGACACTTCCAAAAAAGTGGTTCTTAGGTATTTTAAGCGTTGCGATATAATTGAAATAAACTATGAGTTCCCAGCTTATCTCTTTGGAAGGGGAAAAATGCATTTGGCTGTGAAGTTTTGGGTTGGTGAAAATTTTAACTCAAAACATTATATAGATAGACCTGCTGTATTGCCCCTCCCCACTCCCTCAGCCAGCCTGAATCCTGCTCAGGTGAAGCAGTAAATATTTGTTTGAATATCAAACATAGTAGGGTAAGCTTCTTAGGTGCAAATTAAAGGTCAGGTTTTAAAAATACGTTTTCTTTATTTTGTTACTTTAAAGGCTTGTTAAAATATCCCTTTGTGAGAGACCCTAGCGATGGTATGTCGTTACTGAACCCTTTCTACTTGCATTTTTAAGACTTTCCCTCCACAATATAGATATGTAAACAACAATGATGTATACAACTATTAGCCATAAAACATGTTCTGAGAACATATTTTTGGTGACAGAAGAAAACCTAATCTGCAAAGCATGTTATATATCCTTGGAAGAGGGCTGACTAGGAGAGTAGAATACATCCTAAATATGTGGCATGCGGAAATTGAGGGCTCCCAAAGTAGTTTTGGGGGAGAGAATTTGATATTTGATGTTTGAAAGATGGCATTAACACAGTCATCATGAGAAAATCAGCATTCTCTAGGATTTCCTTAGGCCTAAATTTTTGGTTAGCACTGTTTGATTTTGAATTATATTTCTGGGCAACCTATTCTAGCCAGTGCTTGACTAGGTCCTGATGGAGGTGGCTTCTCTTTATGAAAATGCCCTGTGTAGGGTAAGGGAAGGAGGGGCCCAGAGCTGAGGGAAGAGAGTGCAGAGTTGGGTGATGGATTGAGCAGGGTGAGGTGAGGCTGAAGGGTTTTAGTACAGATGAGTGTAGCTTAGGACAACTTCCTTAGCATCCTGACCACACCTCTGGAGGTCCAAGCTGGCTGTTCTTTCTAGCACAGGACACTGCACTGTGAGAGGAGGCTCCTCTGACATCAGCTGTGTGGCCTTGGGTAGAACTCTTGTCATCTCTGGGTGAGAGCCTGTTATTTGCAAGATGAGAGGAGTGGACTAGCTTGGCAGTCCCCCAATTCAGTCCTTGACAGAAATCTGGGGGAGTAGGGGCCAGTATCAAGTCTCCATGTTTTCTGGGGATTGCTGGAAAGGAATCTATATTCCACCTGCTAAAGCTGCCCTGGACAACCAAACTCGACATGTCCTTGCTTTGGGCTGGAGGTAGACCAGCTCACTGCACTTACAGGTGACATTTTATACTGATGAAAGCTCTGACTGGCAGTTTCATGTAAATATGATTAATAAAAATGAGAAAATAAATGTATTATTAATAAATATTTTAAAGTTAATAACATTTACAAGATTCATGGCATATTATTGGCCTTATAGTAGATGGTAGTCATTATTATCAGTAATACTATAGTTTATTTGGTTGGCAAAATCCTTCAAAATGTGGACCATAGCAGGAACACTCAATCCTTCATGGGGAGATGATTGGGAGCTCCATGGGGCTGGTTTCCAAGCCCTTTCAGGAAATAATGTTGTCTTAGGTTCTGCTGGTGGCAAGTTCCTAGAGCTGGTGGACAGGGTGAGCATGGTGGTTTTTGATGTTTCTTGGGCATTGAACCTACGAGAGCAGAATCTCCAGTTCCCATTTTGTCTAGAGCCCATTTCTTTCCTGGTTCCTTTTTAGCCTGAAGCTGGTCCCCATTGCCAGGAGTACCAGTAGCCCAGCTCTGATGGGCAGAACCATGGGACTGCACCTGAAAACCACAAGGGTATGGCTGTTTGTCTGTTAGCTGATTGCAAGTTGCATGCTCAGGTGGGAATAAGGGAGGAGTTAGGGAGAGACATAAGACTTAGAACGGACAGTTTCCTTTCTTCAGTGAGTTTCACACCTAGTTCATGTACAAGTGATGCAATTCAGAATGCAATTGCATGATTATTTTCATGGAATTTTATGCCACACATCATAATAAAAACTACTATTTATTGACTGCTTCTGCTTCTTATTTGTCCGACACTTATTTGGTCCTTTAGGATGTATCAATATTTTCATTATATAATTTCAGACACTGGTGCTTAGAGAGGGTAAGTAACTTGCTCAAGACTACACAGTCAGAGAGTGGTAGAGCTGGAATTTAGAACCAATGTTCATTCTGAATATTAAAGATTTGCTTCTACATGATGAAATATCCTACAGTATGAAGAAGGCAAACATTGGCAAGCTTCTGAAGATTCATAGAGTGAAAGGTAATCCAGAAATGCTTCCAAGAGGTAGAGAGTTTGAGCTGGCTCTTTAAGGAGAAAGGGAACAGTCCATATGGACTGAGCTGGCAGTGATGTGTGTAAAGGAAAGAGGAGAGATTTTGGGTACTGGTTCTGGGGTGATGATGGAAGGCTGTGCCCTTGTGGAAGGTTAGGCTGGAAGTGATGCCACAATGGTCACTGCTTTGGGGACAGGAGACAGAAGTTGGACCGTTGTCTGTCTCCCACACTTCTGGCTACCAGATATTTCTCTCTGCACTGGTGTCAGGACATGCTTCAGCACTCCTTTTCTGTTAATAGCAGTCAGATTCCAGGAAAAACTGGCAAAGAATTTGCTTTTCTTCCTCCCTTCCTTTCTTTCTCCTTCCAACTTTCCTTCCTTTCTCTCTTAATATTATTTGCTTTTTTAAAGTAGCATTTAAGCAATAATAACATTTAATATAAAATATCACTCACAGTATAGTTCTACCCTTCTATCATTAAACCATCATTTCTCACTTTTCTACAAACCCTTCCAGCTGCTGTCTACTTGTTCACATCATGCTGACACAGTTGTAAACATTGGTAGACACAATCTTAGTTCTTTTTATTTTAGACTGTCATATCAGAACATTGTTTCACATGGCCTTTGTAGTCACAAAATCACAAACTGTTGCTTGTGTCCTACTGATCCAAGGATGGCTTGGTGAACAGAGGTGTCCCACTGTGGCTGATTTTCTAATTGTTTCTTTTTTGGAGGCTTCATTCTAGCTGATGTTGCCATTGAAGAACATATGAGGTGGGCAGGGCCTGGGCATTGTGGGAGTAGAATGTCAAGGGATTTGGGCTGCCTGGCATGAGAAATAGGGCAGACAAATTGACTGACAGCGTGTCTCTGGGGTAGTTGTAGCCGGTGGGAGCCAGCGGAGACCGTGATGGTGAGGTACTGTCGGAAGTAATGATATTTATTTCTTATAACTACTGCGAGGGTAAAATGAGGTCATATTTGTGAAGTGCCTGGCAGTCAATAAACATTAGCTCCCTTACTGCCCTCTCCTTCCTTCTCCTTTTAGTCTTGAGCAACTTGGAGAGGTTGGCAATGAAGACAACCATCTCTATTTAAGGAGGCCCTTGGCCAAACCATTCTTTCAAAAGATGTTTATGGAGCACCTGCTATATTTCAGAATATAGCAAGAAGGGATACAAGCGAGATCCCTGCTCTCCTGGTACTTACAGTGTAGTCTGGAGACTACCCATAAACAGGTGAATACAAGATAAGAATGATAACTGCTATAAAAGAAAAAAAACACTTATTATTTAAATTGGGAAGTCAATGGTGGCAGTTGAATTTCATGTGGAAAGGTCTGGAATGGTATTTGGTGGAGCCAGAAGATTTACCTTAGAACAGTTTTTTCTTAAATTAGAAGTTTATTTGGAGGTATTTTTTGGGAGTGAGCTATTTAGGATTTTATGGGGGGCGGGGAGCTAATATATTTTCCCCAAAGCCCATCTTCTAGGGCCAACACTGTGGAAGAGATAATTAATGTTAAAGCATAAGTCTGCAAGATAAAAAGAAATCAGGCACATGAAGTTCTCAGAGAAGAGGTTTGTCACCAGAGCCAACTTGTTGGATCTACTAGGGTTAGTAGGCAGGGAGGGTGCCAGGAGCTGAGCAGGCAGAACCTGTGGGCCAGAGCACAGGTTGTAAGGGCTGAATTTCTGGCACAGGAAGCCACTGAAGGGCTTTGAGCAGGGCTGGGGTGACCTTATCTGGCTTAGGATTCAAACATTTAAACATTTTAGAATATTTTAGATGAAGTGGCAAATAGGAGCAGTAGCCCCTGGTATGGCCAGGTACATCTGTGAATGTTCATGTTCCTTGTCTCATTGGGAGGAATAGGATGTAAACTGATAGAAGTAGACCACCATGCTGTAGCCAAGAGAGGCTTGGAGATATGATTCGGAAGAAGATACTCCATACTTGTGATTTTTCTCTGACCATGAAGGAAAGTAAAAACATAAGGAGGAGTCTGGGAGATATCTCAATGAAGCAGAGTGACTGAAGTGTAGGGAAGAGGAATGTTGGAACCTGGGGCCGGAGACCTCCAGATGTTGGACACCTTTCTTTTTCCTCCCTGGTTTGGCTCCTCCAGATGACCTATGTGTCTATGGATCTATTAAGCCTCAGGATGCACACCTTCTCCCAAGGTGGACATGAGTTTGCATGACTTCCAGGTACTGGCCACAGTTGCTTCCTTCAAGGGTCCTCCCCAGCTCTACTGTTACCAAGAAGATCAGATGGCTCAGAAAGTGTGGGTGAGCTGGGTCAAGGCTACAGGGAACATTGGAAAGTGCAGCGAAAGTTGTGATCCCTTGTGATTCCATTGTGATTCTTTCAGATCAAGTGTTTGTCCATCAACCCACATGTGTGCACACATTCAGACATTTCTAATCACATCAGCTTATGTAGCTTCTTGCCTTTACACAGACCCTCTTATGGGTATCACCAGATGCCTGTACATGTTTGTTGACTAACAGATGAAACTTCCCATCTCTGCTTGATTCACATCCAAACCCCATCTCCTGGACCCACTGAAGGGCCAGGTTTGAGTACAATGTTCGTCTACTAGTTTCAAAATACAAATTCTATAATTAAATTCCATTCCCACTGACTGATGATTTTGAAATGGACTGATAGCCCATTAGTAGGTCACAAAATCAATTTACTGGGTTGCAAGCAACTCCCAAAAGAACTGCAATAGATAAACTTGAATAGAATAGGATAGGAAATATGAGTCTGTCTATCTTATCTTATGTAGTAAGGGAGAATGTAATTTTGTGGACTCCCCCCGCCCCCAAATACATATATACAAGTGCTTATGTACTGGATGGAAGGTTTTTTATTTGTTTGTTTGTTTGATTTTGTTTTTCACTATGACTTGTGGTAAAAAAAAAAAAAAATGCTTGAAAATTACCCCTAAACTTTATTTCTTAGTTTAGCACTGTGACTGGCAGTATAGAAGACCTCACCCTGTCCTTACCCTCTGGAAGTGCTGGATGGCCAGAAACCTGGATCCTGGGAGAGTAGGGTGTTAATGCCTTGATAGAGCCCTGACCCAGGGTAGGTGGAAGGGCAAGGCTGGCAGCTAAGGCCTTGTTTGGTGGGCTGGCCAAGGAGGAAGTCAAGAGATGCTTATAAACCAGAATCAATGGGACCAGTGGAATGGGGTTGTGGCGGCAGAGGCTGAGGCTCCTTCTAGGTTTTGGAGTTAGGTGACTGAGGCTGGGAAAACAGGAAGAAGGGCACAACTGTATTTTGTGAAAGTTGATAGTGAAATTTATATAAATATGTTGGCTTTGGGGAGAGGGTAAGTGAGATTTTATTTGGACATGGCTATGGTGGTCCTGGGTAGAGTCCAGGGGAGAATGTGGGCCAGAGATGCAGATTTGGGGTCTATTGTATGATCAGGAGCAAGAGTGGGCTCAGGGAAGGTGGGGGGAGGGGGCTAAAAGAGACCAGAAAGAGCACATGGCCCCAAGTGAGATGCTGTCCTGAAAAGGGACAGGCTCCATGGAAGAGGCACAGCTGCTGTGCCACGTGCAGACTTGAGTGAAGATCTAGCTGGAAAGAAGATTTGAAATGATCAGAGCTGCTGGGGACCAAACTTCATGCTGCTGGCTCAGTAGGTCATGGAGCCTCAGAGACCTGTGAGAACTTTGCTCAACATGTCTCTGAAACCATCAGGAGCCAGGAAGGAAGAAAGTGAGGTAGGTCTGGGTGAGACAGGGGGTCTGTTTGGAGGTGGAATTGGACTGTCAAGCTGGCTGCTGAAGCCCTTTCTCTGATTTTCCTTCCTCTGGCTACTCTGAGTGGCACAGCCCCCAAAGGTAGCTAAGGGGACTTTGGAGACATGAGTTCTTGTTTTGGCTGTCAGCATTCCTCTCACTCTCCAGGGGCTTTATATCCTGATTTAAATAACAAATGAGATATCACTAGCAGAGTTGCCAAACCGCTGCTTTCTCTAAAATTCTTTGAGGCCATCTGTGAAATGGGGTTAATCATTCTTGCTCTACTTCTTTCATCAGAGACACCCTTTTGAGAACCATCAAGAACCACCAAAGCAAGAGCATTAAGATGAGAGTTGTTATTAATTAGTTTCAAAGAAGCCCTTAGAGTCCTGTGTTAGCCAGGCAATTGCTGAATCCCCCATTTCCTTTCCAGAAGTACTTTCTCTTTCCTCTCTATGTCCCAACCCCTTCACCAATGATTCTCTCAAAATTCTGCATAAGGGTTGTTAGGAATTGGGGAGTAGGAGGAACAGAGAGGCAGAAAACCATCAATCCAATGAGTAATTGTTGCTTACCAGCTAGGTGCAGGTCCTCTATTAGCTGCTGGGGTTACCATGGAGATCAGGATGCAGGACTGGTCTTGAGGGCTCCCTACTGCTGGTGAACAGTGGAATTACTCCTGTAGATTTTCAAATCCTAATTGCATTGGGTCCCATGCTAGACCCACCTATGTTAAAGCTCTAAGAAGGCAGCCATTGAACATGTCTATTTAAAAAGCTCCATAGGGGATTTTATGAAGACCACTGAATGGGAAGACAAGAAGCAGCCTCTGAGGTGGAGTGATAGAAGAAAGTGGATGGTAAGTGCTGGGACAGAGAGTTAGGGAAAACCCAGAGCAGGATAGCAAAGGCCTGGAAATTTATGGGCATGAATGCAGTTGAGGAAGACTTCCTGAAAGAGTTGCTGTTCATACTGAGTTTTGAAAGATGCAGGAAGAGAGGACAGCACATGCAAAGGCACAGAAGCTTTAAATAGATGGTCATGTGTTGTCTTAAACAAGCCTGCACATAAGTGCACCACAGGCCAGGTTGGAGGTGCATTTCATAGGCAAATCTCCTCATGACCCTGAGTAAGTCCTACTGCAGGCCCCCTTCTTTTAGCAAGAACTTAGACTAGCTTCCATCAGGAGGCTGGGTGGCTTAGAAGAAACCAGTTTTAGTTAATAATGGCCTAATGCAAACAAGGGAGGTACCACATGACAACATTTCAGGGTGAGAAGTGGACTTTTCTCAGATTTCACAAGGATGGGCAAGAACAAATGGGTTAATTTATCAAGCCCTCATGATGTGCAGGTCTGCATCTGCATTGTTGTTAGCTATCTCAAAGTTGGTATTTTTTTCTCTGGTTTACTCGGCAACTCAGAGAGATGGAGTGACTTGCCCAAGGTCGCACAGAAAGTGAATGGCAGAGCTAGAACTTGGGTCTAAGCTTCTCTAGGCACACAGTGTGGTAGCTAAGAATGGGGGAGGCCAGATGGTCTATGCCTCAATCCTGAGCCTTTATTTTTTTTTTGAGGGATCTTGGACAAATTTCTCAGGCTTTCTCTTTCTTGGTTTCCTCATATTTAAAGAGGCCAGACTCTCAGAGCCTTCCTGGCAGAGCTGTTATGAGGACTGAATGAGCAACACCTGGTGGGTGGTGGCAAGTACACTGTTGCTGTGGTGGTCATGTTCACTCCTGAGCCCAAACTCCCAGTACTGTCACAGGGAGACGGCTGGGACCAGGGACTCAGATTTGACAGTGCCAAAACTGACCACCCAGCACTGAAATTCTGGAATGGGTGTTGAGCCTCAGTTTCTGAAAACATAGATGATGTTCCTGGAATAACTTGGTTGGAGGCAGGGGGCTTGTTCCTTTGATCTTTCTGAGCACATGTTTGCTCAGCTTGGCTAAGACAGTGCAGGGCCGACAGCCTCCATCTCATCCAGGATGATGTCAGTCAGCCCCTGTCAGGAGGATGGCTCTGAAGAAAACCATGGATAGAAAAGAAAACTGGCCCATTGTGGAGATGATGCTGGCCTACTTGCCCAGTGGCAGACTGGAGGGTGAGATAAAATTCTGTAAGTGGCAAATTTTCTGCAAAGGCTCAGCTGTAAAGCCCCATTTGACAGCATTTCTAAAGGGCCTCTGTGCAGGGGCAGGCACCGTGACAGGGCTCAGGGCCTGTTGGCGGGGCTGTTGGAGGGTGCCAGGTCATGGCTGGGGACAGGCAGAGGTCTGCTAGGCAGGACTGTGGTCCAGACAGAGAGCCAGGGTTAGTTTCTATGAAAATGAGCCTGACAGAGGCTGGTGTCGTGTGTGTGTAAGCATGATGGCAACCTGTTCTTGGAAGGGCCTATCCGGGAAGCCATGCAAAGATGTTGGGGGATGAAAGCCAGGAGACAAAGGGCTAGAAGGAACAATGCCAGTGCAGATGAGCAAGGTTCTGAGCCCAGGATTGGGGAATGCTGTCCTGAAGACCTTGCATCTCTGGGCTTTTGGAAGTTGGAAGGGGTGGAGGCCCAGGGCAGACCTGGATGCCTTCTGGGTTGGAGACTTCTCTGAGAGAGCTTCCAACCTATGAGCTGTGGGAGCAGCTGAAGAAGATAGCAGCCTTGAATACAGTCAGGGTGGTTATACAGAAAATGCCATTTGAAGTCATTGTGGAAGTCAAAGGGCTTGCAAATTTGGCCCAAACCATCCCCGCTGTGTGGCCATAATGATTATTTTTACCCAGCTAATTAAAAATAGTAATAGTTTTCTGCTAGACCTTCCTGAGTATCTTCAGTATCTGCTGACACCTAGGCAGTGCTTAATGAAAATATAGTAATGAAAAAGAAGCTGGAATTATGGAGCATCCACGTGTAGTGAAGAGTATGCCAGGTGCTGGAGACACCAAGCAATAAAGCAGATGAGGGCCTTGCATGCTAGAGAAGTGTTGCACATGCAAACACTTGAGTGTATAGCCATGATGTTGTAACAATCAGTAATGACAGTGACAATAGCTAACATTCATGGACACTGTTCTAGGTGCTTTACATGTCATTTTGCTCCTGGAAGAACATGAGGTAGGTGGAATTAGTAACAAGGAAACAGGGAAACAGAGATCACATAATGCTCACAGAGTTCCACAGTGAGTGCAGATCTCATGGGGAAGGTGCAATGAGACCCATTTGCAGCCGAGGCAAATAAAACTCAGAGAAGCCAAGGTGACTAGGATCACTACAAACAGGCATAAATCCACACTGTGCTGACCAGCACATGGATTGTGAACAGGCCTTGATGTGTAATATGTAGATTCTTGACTGCATTTGTACTGGGTGTGAGCTGTTGCCCAAAGCTGAGCTTTGGGACCTGAAACATTATCTGCTGGGGGCCCTCAGACCCCTGGACTCCCCTGAAGCTCATGTGCTGGCATCTCACGACATGCCCTGCCTGCCAGGAGCAGGTTTCCCCTGCCATTCAGCTTTCTCACAAGTGCTCCCAGGCTAAGGATGAAGCTGGACCTTGGGACTTCTCCTTGGAGGGCCCTGGAGCCTGCGCTCAGCAGAGCACAGTCCTGGCCTCCGAGCAGCTCAACCCTCCGACGCCCTCTCACTGGACCCTGTAAGGGGCTCCAACTTCATCAGTGGCTTTTCAACTTTGGTGTCCATGGATCTCTTTGTTTAAATGGCATATTATTCCATAGCTCAGTACACCCACAGTGGTACTGAGCTGGCTGAGGAGGGAGAGGCCCCTGTGGCCTGGGGGCCGGCTATCTGCCCGCTGTGCTGGCTATGCTTCAGGGCCCCTTAGGTGGCTGGGAGCTCATTTCAGCCTCCAGAAACAAGGTGTGTTTTGAGGGCCCATCTTAGCCCTAGCATTGAGTGATTGTTTGTCTTTCAGAGGGGTATTTGCTCACTAGAGAAGCTTGAACATGTGACAGGCCTATGTCTTTGGGATCTAGGCCTACATTTGCTTCTGGTCACTTTTGGGTAACTAGAAGGCTGGAGGCAGAGTGAAAGGAGGAAGGCCTCTGTATCCCTCTGATTTTTATCCCCAGCAGCAAGTGCAGCTGGTTAAAAATATCAGTTTTCGGTGGACAGACCTGCATTTTAATATCATTTTTTTCCAGTTCCTAGCTGGGTGACATCAGATAAATCATTTTACTCACCTAAGCATGTGTCCTCTCCTTCAGAGGGGTACTGGCTTTAGGTAAGGCAACGCCTTGGCCTAGACCCTGGTGCATGGCATGAAGGTAGCACTTCATTGTGTGTAGCACAGCTCTGCAAGGGGTGTGTGGGATTTGGATCTGGCAAGCATGTTGCATCAAAGCTGGATCCAGGCTTTACGTCTGGAAAAATTGGGAGGTAAGCCAAGGTGTTCTGAGCACCTTCTTCCTTTCAGCTGTCCCTCTTCCCCCTGCTTCCTTTGATTGACAAACAGAACTGTACTGCCATGAAATTCCCCTGTTCCATAGCTCATCTTCTCAAGGTCAGTCATTTTAGGGCCTCCCTATGTGACATTAGCAAATCTGTTACACTGCACACTTTTCTCAGGCCAGGCTGGTGAACACTGTCCTATGGAGTGTGGCTGTGCATTCCTGGGTGCCTACACTGGGCACTGGGGAACACTTACTTCTCTGTCTACAGCACCCAGCCTGATCCAAGGCATTTAAAATAGTCAATTTTAATAGGGCATCTGGATATAATAGTCTTACCTACTTTCAATAGAAAGGAATGATTTGAAGGTAAAAATGTCTGGCCAATTCAGGGTCATAAACAAGGTTACCTTTTGCAAAGACCTCAACACCCTGTAAATGATGTATGTGTCTACCTGGAGGGCCTTTGCTATGAGGCCAGAAGAGTTTTGCTGTTTTGTTGGGGAGGGAGTTTTTTGGCCTCAGAATATGTCTGTTGAGGCTGTGGGTTAGGGAAGGAGAGAGAAGGGGGTTTCTTATACCCAGAGCTGAGCATTCTTTGAGAGGCTGAGAGATGAATTCTTTGACTAAAACAAGTCAGGGAAGAAATTCTTTGTCTCTGTTGTAGCCAGAGAATATGTAGGATGGATGACAGGAAGAAATAAAAAAATTCCCAAGGGAGAATACAGGCCAGCTGAAGAAAACCGGCATTTGTCCCCAAACCATGATGGCAGTTCAGAGGCCATCAGGTCTTTTGGAGCTCATATCTGACCCCATGTCCTTAAGTCTATATATTATCCAGGTAACTAAAAACAAATATGGGTATCTTCCTATGTGATTATAGGCATTGTAGTGCAGAGCGAAACAGCGACTTCAAAGGCAGAGCCAGGGGTCTTTAGTGACCATCCATGTGTAAGGTGAGGTTTTAGAGGTTTTGGCCGGGAAAACTGAAGTTAAACAGTGACCCAGATTTCTGTGTGCTTTGTGCTCTGAAGGCCAGAGAATGCTGGGTCTAAATTCAGTACACTTGCCCAGTGGAAGTGGCTACAAAGCCTTGCCCAAAAGGTGGGGGTTAAGAATCTATGGCTCATGGCAGTCAAGGCCCGTGTGTCAGGGGAAAGCCTCACACATCTGTGGCCATTAGCAGTGCCCAGTAGCAGAGTGAGCAGTAGAACCCTTTCCCAAGGTAACCCCGGAGCTTCAGGGATAATTCAGAAAAGTAGAAGACTCCAGAGCCAACTACACAAGCTTTTATACAGCATCTAGTCTAAGACCCTCATCCCCTAGGCCAGGAAACCAAAATCTGGAGTGGTGAAATTACTGTTAATTTGAATTTTAGACATCATGTTAAACATCTCTGATTTTTTTAGAATAGTGTTGGTATCCTCAAACATCTTCATATTTATTAAGTAACTCAGAGTTTGGGACAGGGTTGAAATGATAATCCAGGCTATAATAAAAAGGCCACTTAGGAAAAAAGAAAAACTGACAACATAAACAAAAGGAAATACCTAGGAAAATTTTGGCACCTCATGCCAAGAGAGTGTATTTATTTAATCTATAAAGAGTCATTTTAAATTAATAAGAAAAGAATAAACAACACAACCAAAAAACGATACAGTATACACATCATTCCCAGGATAGGAAATTCAAATAGTTTTTAAACATTTGCACACTCACCTTCACTCATAATAGCAGAAACACAAATTTAAAATGTGAGATAATGTTTTTCACTTATCCGAATGGCAAAGATCAGAATGTTCCATTCCAGCCTTAGCTGGTAGTACAGAGGATAAGGCGCCAGCCTGCTAACCCAAAGGTCGATGGTTCAATTCCCCAGCCGGGGCATGTAACCAGGTTGCAAGCCAGGTCTCCAGCCAGGTTTGTAGCTGGAGGCAGGTGAAAGGCAACCATACATTGATGTTTCTCTCCTTCTGTGCCTTTCTCCCTTCCCCTCTCTCTAAAAATAATAAATAAAATCTTAAAAAGAAACAAATAAAAAAACAAAAACAAAGTTCTATTCCACACTAGCTAATGCTACTCAAGCTATGGGGAAACAGTTTTATACAATGTTGGTGGAAGTATAAATGGATAAAATCCATTTTATAATTTGGCAATAGCTATCAAAATGAAACACGTACATTCCCTTCAATTCCATGAATTTTTCCTACAAATATGTTGGCCATTACAAAGACTTTCACTAAAGCATTGAGAACAGCAAAAGAGTTAAGAGCCAAGTAATTAAGAAGTTATTTAAATGGAGGACTTATTAGATAAGTTATGGTTATATTTATATAATACAATATTACGTAGCCATTAAAAAGAATGAGACAACTAAATGTACGGATATGGAATAATCCCTATTATGTGCATGTTGTTGAGTGAAAGGAGAACATTGTTGAGTTTATTGCAGAACATAAGCTATCATTTATATAAACAGCTACATATATATAATATATATGAACATTTACAAATCAAATTGCTTATATGTGCACAGATTATCTTTGCAATTATGCATACATCAAAAATAGTGATAGCCGTTGCCTCTGGGAAGAACTATGTGGCTGAGGGACAGGAGTAGGGGAAGACTTGTCATTTTTTTGCTTTCATCCCTTTTGAATTTTGCATCATGTTCTTATTTTCCTGGTTTTAAAAAAGTGATAAACATTTAATTCAGCTACATGGGATTCAGAGAGGAAGCTCTCCAGGCCCATTTCACCCCCTAGTGACAATTACATCCCAGGTGGCAATGAGCCTGATATGTCAGTGCCTGGGTCTAGGATAGGCTCTGCTATGGGCCAGAGAAGGCCTGAAGATGGGGCAGAGCTGGCTGGCTCAGAAGTTCTGGGAACCCCCAAATATACTGGGAACCAAAGAGCTTTCAAATTGCCAATGATTTTGAAAACAAATGGCCAGTTGGGTCCAATCGCACGCCCATTTCCAACTGTCTGTCTATCTGACTTCTGCCTCTTCTCCCTGGAAGGTAAGACGTTTGAGCACAGGGACAGAAGTGTAGCCTTTTGTAGAGTCTGTGATGACACAGGTGACCAACTGAGGTGCATTGAGTGCACACATCTATGGATGCTTATGAGGATGGTGTAGGCATCAGCTGGCTGTTGGGTCCTATGGGTGTTACCAACATTGTTATTTTCTCTGAGGTGAGGTCTACCTGGGAGCAGATGGTGTAGTAGAAAGAATATGGCATTTGTAGTCATGCTGGCCTGAGTTTAAGTATGGGTTCTAGACATATAAGGAGTATAGTGCTAACTTAATTCAATAAGCAGGCTGTTAGCCTGAGGCGGCTCTAATGCCCTGGTAGCCAACATGAGCACACCTAAATCTAAGCCTGCAAATGCCTCAAGGTTATGAAATTGAACCTGAGGATAACTAGTCACAAACAGCCAGCTAAGCCATAGCCTATCAAATAATTTCTTTCTTTGCTTCAGCATCTTCTTTATGTAAATTTCCTTGGCTTTTGTTGGAGGAGTGCTCCCGATTACTTCTGGTTTGTCACAGACCCACTGGAATTGATTTTTGCTCAAATCAACTCTTAAAAAATGTAATATACCTCAGCAAATGGGGGCAACCTATCTAGGGATGCCATTAGGCCTGGTGTGAGGAGAAAGAGTGCAGAATTCTCAGCCCTTCCTAAATACCCATGTTTTCTGGTGTCACAAAGCTGATATTGGGGGACTCTGACAGATGGTTACATTAATTAAACTCTAGGCAGGTGGCCTGGGTTTGAATCCTGGCTGTGCAAATGATAGGATCTGGGATTTAGGGTGAATTACTTAACCTCTCTGTGTTACATAATCTGTACAATTGGGATAATGATAGTATGTAGCTCATGTAGGATTGTTGTGAGGATAAAAGTGAGATCTATGTTATACTGTAAGGCACTTACCACTGAGACAGATTTGGAGTAAACAATCAAGAATATTAGCTATTATTCTTGTCATTCTTATTATTTGGATACATCTTGATAAAACTGAGTCAGTCAATCATTGATCTTAAAAAAGTTTGCTTACCAGGCTGAACTTTTCTTTTTCTTTTTCTGGATACACTGTGGGTGACTCTGTGGTGGCCTCTCTAGTGTGGGCAGCTTATATTTTTCAGAGATATGGATCAGGCAAATGGGCAAAAGGCATCCAGTTAGACTGGGCATTGTTTCCCAGGAAACTGCCTGATGTGGGACCAGGTCAAGTAGGAGTTGCAAAAGACTTATTTCTAATATGAAATAAAAAATTCCATGCAGCTCAGTAAGGACCATGGAGCTTTTGGAGTGGCCTTTGAAGAAAATGAAAATGAAATTCAGAAGAGTTCAATGGAGTCTGTGGCATGAGGAGGGAGAACTACCAATTTTTTCTGAGTCCAAGTACAAAGGAAGAAGAGGCCATGCTTGGGAAGCTGCAGCAGTTTTGGCTCTTTTTGCAGGACAGAAACATTATGGGAAGTAAAAGAGGGTGGGGGTAGAAAACCTCCAGACAGAAATACTGAGATAGTATAAGTGATTGCAGAGGTTAGAGAAAAGGGCTTTGAAGGGGCTTAGTGGGGGCTGAGTTTTGATGAGATGCCCAGGACATCGTGGAACCCATTCCTGAAGTTAAGTCAGAATGGAGATTGATTAGAGGGATTTAATAACAGCAATAACTTCTCAGCTCCTCCCCCTAGACAACACACCTCCACATCACTGATAATGAGAAAAAATGTTTTGGGAGATGAGGGTAGGGGGATGGAAGATGGGTCAATGCAGGGCACAAATATTAGTCTTAATGTTAATATTAAAACAAAACAAAACAGTGCATTCTACAAAAAAAAAAAAAAAAGTACAAGTGCCTAGCAAAAGCCTTCTGGCCCCTTGACATTGTATTCAGACTTTGTGTAATTGGTTAACTATGTCTAGACTAGGCTAACACATCAGGGAAGAAGCCTGCTCGTTACTGCTTCTGGCCCTTTCCATGATGTCCCTTTGCAGATCTCTTGCTCTCTTTCTTTAAAGATTTTATTTATTTATTTTTACAGAGAGAAGGAAGAGAGGGAGAAACAGAGGGAGAGAAACATCTGTTGGCTGCCTCTGGAAAGTGTCCCCATATGGGACTGAAATACCAGCAAACCAGGCAGGTGCCCTGACAGGGAATGGAACTGGTGACCCTCCACTTTGCTGAGCAATGCCCAACCACCTGAGACACATGGGTCAGAGCCTCGCAGACCTCTCTTAGGCAGTCACTTGCACCCCAATGTGTTTACTAAGATAGCTGTGGGCTTCTGAAATTGGCTACACCTAGAATCTGAAAAGTCCCTAGCTACACTCTACTGAATTGTAATTTATCTGAGGCCACTTTTCACAGAGTGAAGCTATGCTGGCCAGACCTCTGATCAACAGAAAATTCGAGGGACTGCCCAGTAGTGGGGACACCCATCCTGGACCTCTCCTGACAACCCTGGATTATTCCAGAACCACAGTGGAATCTCAGCGTCCTTGGCACAATGTGAGAAGAAATTGAAACAGGATCTAGGTCCAAGCCGTTCCTTAATTATAATTATTTTTTATTTCACCACCATTAAATTTCAACTCTGATGGCCAAAAGCACAAGACCGCACACCCTGGAATCTGAAACCTATTTTGTAAGCATCTCCTCACAGCCTCCCAAAGTTTAAATATTAATTTGCCTGTAATTGGCGGAAAAAACAACAGGCAATTTAAAAACGCTACAAAGCTGACTTTCTCTTTCCTCTGCTTTCCCCTCCCTTTTCATTTCGCTGCTGCCTAGAACTGGTTGTAAGACAATGGGACCCTGAGCTGTGTGGAATTCTAAACCCGGCCTGCCTTAAAGCTACAATATGGATTTAATTTATATGCAAATGCAAGCAATAAAAAGGCAGACACTGTAGAAATTATAGGGTTCCCCCTCCTTTTTCTTAGGAGATGTACAAACCCTTTTTCTCCTCTTCCAACTAAAACCTAATTATTATTGGTTCCTTCTACCTTCCCCCCTCCTCTTCCTGCCCATTCTGGGTGTAAACCGGGCCCTTTAAGAAAAGCAATAGAGTATTGGAAATAAGAGAGGGAACATCATGATAATTTCACAGTCTGACTCCTCTTCCTTCCACTGTTTTTTGGCCTGCCAGGCCCTCCTGTTGGCCAGTAGAATGCAAAACTGATCAAAGCTATCCGGAAGCCTTAAGTAGGCCAACGTATGCTAATAGAAGAGCTAAATATACTTTAATCCTGTTATAATACAAGGTAACTGGGAGGCAGGGAAAAGGGCCTGGTGGCTTAGGCAGGGGGCGGAGTGGGGTTGGGGACCCCTGTGAACCCTGAATAGAAGTTGCTTCCTATTCTTTCTCTGGCTGGGGGTGGGGTCGGGGCTTGTTCCTCAGATGCCCACACCAGCCCCGCCTGCCCCGTTTACTGAGTGTCAACAGTTGGATGAGCAAGACTTCGAAACCCTTAGATCAGTACCCTGTGACCCTCCACATTGAAGCCACACCATTCAGCCAAGCCTTCCAGCTGTTGCCTGAAGCATGAAGGTTTCTTTTCTTTTTTTTTCCAAGGTAGAGTATGGTTTAAGAGAACACTAAGCAACAGTTTTAAATTATGTCCTCACCACCATCCAGCTTGCCCTGCATATCCTTGGGGAACTAGGGCAAGGCCCAGCCTGGTCTAGCCTGGTGAGAAGCTATGTGGACTGACACATATATTTTGGGCAGAATTGAGCAGGCCTGGGAAAGGCAACCAGTTTCCTGCCACCTTCAGAACTGGCTTTGACCAGGTAGCTTCTAATTTTAGAGAGGGGAGAAGGCTCTGAAGGCTCTGAAGTCAATTCAGTAACTTTTGCGAAAAGAAGTGCATGGGGTCCTCTGCTTCCCATTTCTCTCTGGGCTCTGGACCTAGGGAGCTTATTCCAGAATGTCAGGGAAGCAGTTCCTGGGTGGGTTCTCCCTTCCTGAAAGCCAGCTTCACGGCCCGAAGGGCTTTGGAGACTGATATAATTTTACAGCCCGCCAACTGCCACTGGTATCAGCAGATTAAAAACAAAGGTTGCATTGAGGCCTACCTCCCACCGTGTGACTGGAACTGAGAGTGGAGTGGGGGAGGAGGTAAATGGCCCCAAATTTCTATCCGTTAAGCACAAATTACATACTGGATATATTAAGTTGTAATGGTGTATTTTGAGTCTGACTTAGTTTCGTGAGAACGCTGGTACACCCTCCAAAATGCTGAGCCTGAGACACATGGAGACAAAAAGGAATTCAATACCAACAGGATATGTTTTGTTTGAATTCAGGCACAGCTTTCTTTCTTTTTTTCTTTCTTCTCTTGTTCACTCTTCATTCCCCTTTCTTCCTCCTTCCCTGCACTTCATCAAGCACCATTTGGATGTTCTAAGCAGCAGAAGTCTTCGGATAACATTGTTTTGCAGGGAGACATTGGTTTTATGAAGTTTGCTAGGAAGTGTATGAACAAGTAAGTAGGTCTTGAAAACCTGCAATTGAGCAAAGAGACCTTTTCTATTTTGCACCCTGCCCCAAGTCTCCATTTCCTGGTCTGTAGAATAAAGGGGATCTCCAAGGTGGTCCCTGAGCTCCCTCATGGCCTCTGACAGTCCATGTGACTGTCGGTCCCCAACATCTGCAGCAAGCATACACATGGTTCTGGAAGGGTTGGTAGCACAGTACTCACTGATGTGTGCATGGTGTTGATGCATAGACTGTGTTGGGTATAGCAAGGGCCTTAAGGGGCTGTGTCACTTAGTACTAGGGAACCCACTGGCCTCAACTAGAGAGGGTCAAACTTTGATCTTGGCTCTTCCACTTACTGGCATTATGATTTAGGGCAAATTCTTAATTTCTTCACATGTGAGTTATTCAATCTGCAAAATGGGGATAAGAGTATCTATTTCTTGGGGTTTTGAGGATCAGAGGAGCTAATACAAGTGACATGCTTAATATGCCCTTAGAATATGGTAAGTCCTTCCAGAAATCTACCTCTTAATTCCAATACTTACTTATAACATTGCTACTTCTACATTATTAGATGAAATTTTCCTCTTCTTTTCTTTTTTTCTTTCTTTTTTTAATTTCTTTTTTCTTTTTCTTTTTCTTTTCTTTTCTTTTCTTTTTTTTTTAGTATTTCAGCAAGAGTCAAATGCAAAATCTGTCTGGAGCCAGTTCTGAATGATCATCTTCCCCCACTGTTGTGTTTTTTTTTTTCCTACCAAATAGGAGGTCAGTGGTGTCACTCAAATCTAGGTTCAGTGTTGATGCTGAAGTTCTTCATCCTGAGGCATATCTAAAGCTCTTTAATATTCTACTTACCTCTGGTTCTGCCTTTGCTCTCAAACACCTTTATGGAGTCTTGGGTTAAGGCCTCGATAAGCAAAATGAAAAATAAAAACTATTTGCAAATGTCCCATCTACCCAATACTTTCTATTTCTTGCTTGAGTAATCCCTCCCCCCAACCTCTGAACAATGAATCTTCAGGCCTGAGTCATCATTTCTGTTCTTGCAACAACTCATAAAATGGTTTTAATTATATGGTGTTTTTTTTTTTTTTCAAGTAAACAATACCACTGAAAGAGAAAATGACTTCTAATTTTTTTGAATTAAGTTGGGAATAATTCCAGCATTATGATTGCTGATGATGTCAATGACCTGGGGCTTCTGATGCTGTCTTTGTCCTTGTGCAAGTTTTTTCTAGATTGTAGCAAAAAAGAATAAGAACAAGCCCAGATACAATAAGAAAAATGTAAAGCGAAACTTTAGGACAAAGCTCCAGATCTTAGACAAAATTCAGGAGTTATTTTAGTATTACTCTCACCAGGAGAAAAAATATGCAAAGATCTTTTTTCCACCATAAAAAACCAAAATATGATCCTGAATACAGTATGACCCATGAAGCATCCTCTGCTGAATTCCACAACACTGTCACAAACATATGAATAGTAATAGCCAATTACTGAGCAAGTCCTCTTCTTCCTTTATCTAAAGTCTTTATGTTGCACACATTCATTAACATTTCCCAGCATGTCTCATTATTAGCTCATCAAACATTTATTATTACTTCAAGATATATAATTAAAATTTTATACAGTTATTTCTCTGTATGACAATACAATAGATTTCAGATTCCCCCACTTTCCTTTAGCAGTCATCTGCACCCTCATAGTTGGGTCATAAAACACATGAACTTTCAATTCAATGTGCAGAAAGCATAGGAACTAAATCTAGAATTCATTTTAAAGGGGAGTTTAGTTTTCTGAATAATGACTTTGTTATTGCAATTGTTAAAGAATTAGAGAAAGAGTCTGGTAGTACAATCCTTATTCTTTATCAAATAAATAATTGGACTCCATTGATAATATTATGAGATAGACAAGTAATGTACATGAGTGATTTTTTAAGACTAGAAGTGGATTTGCTAGAACTGAGTACTTCCAGACAGCAACTGCAATAAACTCAAAAAGATTAGTAAAGAATTACTCTTTCCAGGATGCATATTACATTTAGGATTAGAAACCCTGATGTGGATTATGTATCACACGTATTGCACAGAGCATGGAGGTATCAAATTCATCGTAATTAGGGTGAGATATTTTTTCATTGGAATTTAAGAATGTAGGTTTTCAGCTACTTATAGCTCCAAAGAGAATTCCTGGGTGGGAGGAACCAGCCTTGATGAGCCAGTGGCCTCCTGCTTCTTGTGTGCTGTTTCCCTGCCTAGACCTGAGTGTGAGTAGAAAAATCTTCTGAGACCAAATTCGTCCCTAAGGGGCTTAACATGCAATTTCTTAAATTGCCTGAATTTGGTTTTAGAGCTACAAATTTTATCATTTAACCAAAAAAATTGGTGCTGAGCTACAGGAAATTTAGACTGTCTCACATTATTTCTTTAAATATACACACCAGGAAGAAGATGTTGATTTAGTCTGTCTAATTAATTAAAAAGAATAATGCCACTTAATTTGGGGAAAATATTAATACTATCCTTCAATCGCTTATTATCCTGATCCAAAGAAGTGAAAGGCTATGGATTGGAGACCCATCTCTTCTATATGAAAGAATGGTTTAAAAAGCATCACTTGGCAAACAACTGTTTTCCCCACTTTGGGGCTTTTCACACATAGTAGCTTCAGGTTTCAGTGTGGGTCACCAAGAGATGTTTACTCTGTACTGTTTTTCTGTGCACTGGTTGATCAGATGGGGCAGGCACAACCCAGGGTTCTGAGCTGTGGAAGGAGCCAGAGGGCTATTTCTTTTTCTGTCAGCCATTGTGTTTGGGTACCTATGCCTACCCTGGGACAGTTGGCCCCTGCTACTTCTGCCCTTGGGTTCCCACTCACTGACACTGTTTCCTCCTTTTCCCAAGGCTGTTCACATGTTCATAGTCAGTGGCAGTCACATGACTCAGCTATAGGAACTTACAAATGTGGAAAATAGGTCTGACATGTAGTGAAACACATGGTCCTTGTTCTCAAGGAACTTTCATTTATTATTTTTCATTGCTCTCCTACTCTCTTGAGCAAATGAAATATTGCACATTATAGGTGGAATATGATTTGGTCTCAAAAGTGGCTGGTAGAGAGCATGATCTTAGGAAGTATGAAGGGTTTGGAGGGCCCAGGGGTGGCTTCAGAGTGGGGGATCTTTTGTAATAATGGAGCAGAGATAGAATGGTGTGGAGGCTTTAGAGAACATAGAGAATGCTCTATGCTGGGATACCCAGGAGTCTAGTCACAATGTTGTCAGATCTATACTCGGCATCCACATAATAAGCCAGGCACAAGTTAACTGACATGGGGCTCTTCCTCAGAGATTTCCTCACCAATGTAAACACTCTGAGACAGGGAGCACACTAAAATATATTTTTGGAACTCCCACACTGACCGTTTATGAGGCACTCATTCAAAGGCTAAGTGTGTAACTGAATTAAAATTCATATCTGTCTTCCTGCATATTCTTTGCAAAAGGCTATTGAATCCCCTCTTAGTGATTTTTAGGGGTTTCTTCCTTTGCTCTGCAGACTCTAGAATCTTTTTTCAAGATGCTTAAATATTGGGTCTCAGCATCCTTCCTTACATCCCAATGTATTTGTATTTTGTGAGTGCTCATTGGTAGTCTACCAAGGTGCGAGGCTTCTGTGGGGTGGGGTAGAACTGAGGACAAAGGAAGTATCTGCCCTCAAAAAACTTTACATTTGCCCTGGCTGCTGGCTCAGTGGATAGGTGCCAGCCTGCGAACCCAAAGGTTGCTGGTTTGATTCCCAGCCATGGCACATAACCAGTTTGCAAGCTAGGTCTCCAGCCAGGTCTGTGGCTAGAGGCAGGTGAAAGGCAACTATACATTAATGTTTCCCTCTCTCTCTTCCCCTTTCTCTCTGAAAAATAAATAAAATCTTTTAAAAAATTAAAAAAAAACCTTTACATTTGCTTGGGAAGATGAGAAGTAAAATTTGTTGATGCCTAATGAGGCCATTCTCACAATGACCTTGTGAGATAGAAATCATCTCACAATTTTGGGGAGAAGAAATGTAAGTCTTGGAGTAAATTTTAAGCTGCCAAAGTTACAGAGCTAGTGGCTGAGTAACCCAAGTTCCTCATCTAAGTTTTTAGGGCATCCAGAACACTCTATTTCCATGTCTGTTGGTCCCCAGTGGCCTGTGAATTTCTCCTAGGACAAGGTCACATTTGAGTAATCTGCTGCACACACCTGGCACAAAATGCCTTTCATTAAGGACAATCAAATCTAATGATGGTTTTTCCAATTGTGATGGGGGCTGAGAGAGCAGGTTCTAGTGGATAGGTTCTAGTGGACCTATTACAAGAAAAGACCAGCAAATAGCAGGACAATCTACCA
Source organism: Noctilio leporinus (assembly GCA_004026585.1). NCBI lineage: Eukaryota > Metazoa > Chordata > Mammalia > Chiroptera > Noctilionidae > Noctilio > Noctilio leporinus. Next base: position 93,639 of record PVIW01005748.1, read on the forward strand.
CCACCATCAACACAAGGGCAGTTTTCATTTTCTTTAATTATTTTGTTGCTGCAGTAGTATTGACTAGTCAGTGTAAAATGCGCTAGATTGCATGCCCAGACACAGCCTAACATTGAGCAAATCTGAGCTCACCCTTACCACTAGCCCCGTTAAATTGGTTTGATCAGCCTGGTGGCCTGGAATGTCTGAAACTTTGCAAAAGGCACAGGCACATTTGTTGGTGGGTCTTGCATATACTCCTAAATTTGACAGGGCTCAACAGTTGCTAGACTATTTCTGTCTGCTTCTAGCACGGTCTATGTCTCATTGCCCAGCTCCCACCCAATGAAGAGAGTACATATATCTGGTTGACCCCTTTAAACATCATTTAATTTAGAACAAAAACTTGATTTTAATAATTGAGGGTTCACATCTTGGATAAGTAATTAAAGGTAATATACAAATATAAGGTGGGGATGAGGGAAAATCTGGCTTGGGAAAGAGCAGGGCTGGCTTGGGCTTGAAATACCAAAGGTGTGACTTTGGACAAGTCACTTAACCTCTCTTGAATTTCTACGTCATTTTTTGAAAATGAAGATTAATAGCAGTTGCTATCAGGACAAAAAGAAATAATCTGTGCAAAGCACTTTGCATAGAACTTGGGGTGGAATAGATACAAGTATAGCTATTATTATTTTCATTCCTGACTTTCATATAAATCTACTGTGCATTTTTTATAGTTCATATGGCCAAGTGTATATCAATGTTCCATTATTCATTGGAGCCTGACATTCTCTAGCACTGTGATAAAGGTCTAGCATAAGCATCAGAGGTCTGGAACAAGACCAAGTAAGTATTTCATTTTATTTTATTCTATTTTATTTTTAAGTCAACTTCAGAGAGAAAGAGAGGGGAAGAAGAGTGGGGAGAGGGAGAGAAAGAGAGCCGTTGATTTGTTGTTCTACTTATTTATACATTCATTGGTTGATTCCTATATATGCCCTGACCAGGGATAGAACCTGCAAACTTGGTATTACTTAAGTGGTGCTCTAACTAACTGAGCTATCCAACCAGAACTTAGGAAAGTATTTTCAATAAATGAAAGTACCAGATCAGAAGGCAATAGAGAGGTGGGGGTCTGTGGCAAACTGGTGTGCCCATGCCTTGTTTCCTGTGAATGATTTGACTCCACTCCAGCCATTGTCAGGTGTAAATGTGGGCCAAAGTCTCAGGTTTTTCCAAATAAGCCATACTTCTTCTTCTTCTTCTTTTTTTAATGTGAAATTAGTTGGTAACTGCTTAATATTTTTTGAATTATGGTACAGGCTAACTTTTGATTTGGTGGGCCAAATCAAACCTGTCTGTAGGCCAGATGCAGGCCTGGAACAGAGGGAGCACCTACAGCATTTGTTGTATGAATAATAGTGGCAATGTGTGCATGTGCAAGAATGGTCATAACTGTCTCCATGCTTCATCTATAGGATGGAACTAGACACAACTCCATTTATTCCTGAGATGCTCTAGGTAACTTGTCCACGAGATACTGCTAAAAAGTTACTGGAAAAGAAAAACCAGAAACCAGTCCCTAATTTTCTAACACAGACCTTACTTAGTCTTTTATCACTTTGCTCATGAATTCAATGATCTTGGCAATACAGCATTGACTATTTCTTGGTGCTTTAGAGTGCAAAGGAAGCATTGAGCTAAAAACTTAACAGTTTAAGAAAAAATTGTCAGAGATTTAGGAATAGAGTATCCTATTGTGGTTTGGAGTGATTGACATCGACAGAACTTGTACTCATCTCAAAACAACCCTACTTTTCTGCCCCAAGTTTTGGGTTCATGCTCCAAATGGAAAGTAGGAAGTGTTTTCTGAATTGAAGAAAGAAGGTGAGATTATCAGTCCTAATCTGATGAGCACCAAGAAAACCTGAGGGATTGGACTCACAGGGCTCAGAATTTGGAAATAACCACCTGGCTTGCACTTCCCAAAGAATTGTGCATACGTGCCTGCTAGCAGGAATATGAATATTTTATATTTTCATAGTTACATATTTATTTTAATGTGTAGTAAACAAAAATAATGTTTCTGGGAATTGTTATTTAGGAGAAGGCTTGTAAAAAAGTGAGGTATTTAAAGAAGTATAAGGTTATTTAGAACATAGGGATTATGAGAAAATGACTTTACTCAACTGCAATGCTATGCAGGTTGATGTGGCTGTCATTTTTATTTACTTTACATTATTTTGATTAACAGTTCGAATGGAGACCTAAACGTTCTCTCCTCAGCTGACCAGCAGCGCTCCTTTAGTTGCAGTAGGAAATATATAAATAAAACCAATTATTTTAGGTATAAATTGGTGTAAAAATTGGTGTAACTGGCACTTAAAATCAGAAAAAATTTCTTCATATGTGCTTGATGCCTTTAGATACTGCCTACCCAAAACTCTGAAACATTTTAAGATGGACAATAATGATCAGTATAATTATTATAGTATTATAATAATACTACATGTTTGTAGAATTGTTACATTTGATAATAAAACTTGCCTGTTTAACCTAAAAAATAATCCTGCTGGAACATAAATGAATGGAGTTTGGGGAACTTAATTTTGTAGCTAAGAAAAAATAATCTAGTAATACTTTTTCCAAAGCCACTAACTAAACAAATCAGTGGCACAGTTGACTTAAGCACAGACCTTCTGACTCCCAGGTCAGAGGAATTGCAAGGAGGGGGCAGCATTTTCCCAGCCCTCCCAACAACAGTATTCATACTTTTCTTTCTGCTACTGCTCTGTCATTCTGCATTCAGATAATGTTTCCTGGGCAGCAACAGCCAGGTGTTGGGTGGGATAGAGAAGCTGTGGAAGAATTATATCATTTTCCCTGTTACTAAGGAGTATTCAGTCTATTGGTGACATAGGACTCACAATACTCAGAATTAGGAGAGACCACCATACACTTGTGACCATGAAACTCTATCATTTCTGCCATTATGATCCCTTATTTATAAATCATATGCATTTATTTTTGTACTAGTGTTATATTCAGGATAAAACACACAGAACTTACAAACTAATGAAAGTGAGCTCAAAATAAATTGTACTTAAAAAATTTTAAAGTCTAAGCCCTGGCTGGTAGCACAGTGGATAAGGTGCCGGCCTGCGAACCCAAAGGTCGCAGGTTCGATTCCCCAGCCAGGGCACATAACAAGGTTGCAAACCAGGTCTCCAGTCAGTCTGTGGCTGGAGACAGGTGAAAAGCAACCATACATTGCTGTCTCTCTCCCTCTCTGCCTCTCTCCCTTCCCCTCTTTCTAAAAATAATGAAATAAAGTCTTAAAAAAAAACACAACTAGTTTATTAAAAAAAAATTAAGTCTACTTATCAATAGGACAAAATAAACCAAATTTAAAAAGAAATTAAATGCAAAGGACACTAAATACTATGGAAGCAAAGGTGGATATAATAAAGATGCATTAAGGGATGCTTCTAAGTTTTAAAAAAAATAAATTTTAATTTTACTTATTAATGGAAAGAAGACATTTTGTCCTCACTAAAAATTAATTTTAGTTTTAAAGCAATGTATTTAAATGTTTTAATGTTGGTTCAGCTCTTTACAATAGACCATTGGATTCAAAGTTCTGGTTCTAAGGTCAGTTCTAAAAAATGCTATATGGTGCCCTGGCTGGTGGTGCAGTGGATAAGGTACTGGCCTGCGAACCCAAAGGTTGTTGGTTTGATTTCCAGCCAGGGCACATAACCAGAATGCAAGCCAGGTTGCAAGCCAGATTGCAAGCCAGGTCTCCAGCCAGGTCTCCAGCCAAGTCTCCAGCCAGGTCCCTAGCTGGAGGCAGGTGAAAGGCAACCATACATTGACGTCTTTCTTTCTCTCTGCCCCTCTCTCTTCCTCTCACTCTAAGCATAATAATAAAAATCTTTGAAAAAATGCTATATGGTATTTATAAAATGCTTTAAAACTATTTATTTATTTATGAGAGAAGGAAAGGGAAGGAGAAAGAGAGGGAGAGAAACATTGATGTGAGAGAAACATTGATCAGTTGCTGTTTGAAGGTGCACCGGCCAGGGACCAAAACGGCAACCCAGGCATTGTGCCCAATTGGGAATCGAACTGCAACCTTTTGGATTGCAGGATAATGTGCAACCAACTGAGCCACACAAGCCAGAATTCAGTTTATATATATATTAGTTTTAATGGTTGTCAAAGCTGAAAAAAGAATATTTACAAAGACATAAAATGGAAGAAATGTAATGTTGGCTGTGCTTACTAAATCAAGATACTCATTTAAAAATTCCCATCCAGCAATTATGCAAAAGTTTTCATTGAAATTCATCCAGTCAGCTAATCAGTTTCCATCTTCCTTAATGTCAATTCTTATAAACTAATCAAAAGTTATATTTGTAACAAATGGGTTCGAGATCCACTGAAGCTCTTCTTTTGGAAAAAAATTAATAAGCTAGAAACTTTTACTAAGTTTTTAAAGTGTGCAAATACTAGTCATTTTATATGAAAATATTAAATATATTATCTCAGAAAACAAAATCACACAATGATGGAAACATTTCCAAACATCTGGGCTCAAAGTATTTTTATTATAGCACACATTACTTAAGCAAAAACAGTTATTTACAACTCCTTGTTAAAACATTATTTTTACCTAGAAAGGACATATTTTTTTTTTAAAAAATGAAGAATATTTTAGCTGTTACACTATGACAGCCAGTTTTATAACAAAATGTCCAGAAATTTTAGATCATATATTTTTATAAAAGGAAAATTTATAACTTGCCTTAAAATCGATTACTTTTTAAAAATATTTTGCTGTGAGGTAACCTACAGTCCTCTTATGATACAAAAGCTTGTTCACTACACATCTCATTACAAAGTATTGCAGACATCCTACTGCTTAAGATGATGTAATCCATAAGCTACACATAAATTGTACATGTCAAAAGATGTTAAAACATTCTGATAACTGAGGAACCACTGTCATTCCCACCATATTGTTGACTAGTCACTGTCCTTCCTGCATTCCTATATACCTTGTGACACATAAGGGTCCGACTTATTAACTCAGTGGGGACAATTATGCTAAATCTTGAATTAGGTATTTATAAAGTTTGTGTTACTCTTTAGAAAAATAATAAACAGAACAGAAATTCTTATTTTAATAGATTAATAGTGTTTCTTATTTTCTTCCACCTGTATTATACTGGAGGTGATTGAATTAGAGAATGATCCAGAATAATATGCATTTCAGAGTTATGTGGTGTAGACTTTAAGGAAAGTGGGCGGGAATGTCAGATGGCTTCATCGAAGAGGTGGGTTCTACGACTCCTCCCTTCTTTTTTTAACTCTCTGGCTCAAATTCAGAAAATACCTTCTTTTTCTAAACTAGAAGTTTCAGGGTTCAAAGCTCTGATTTCCACTTAGTCAATTTATATCCATCTATTCTTTCCCAGCCTGGAGAATACAGCAGGGCCTCAAGGGGACCTAGATTATAAATACAACCACCATCATGCATGCACACATCCCTAGTACTCACCACCCAAGAGAGATTTAGATTGCTTTGTTCTTCAAAATCCAAGTTCATACAACAGCATGAAAAACGACATGGAAATTATCAATAAGTGCCAGGAGGAAATGAAAAATACAATTTCTGAATTGAAGAATACAGTAGAAGGAATCAACAGTAGGCTACAGGAAGCAGAGGACTGGATCAGCGAGTTGGAGGATAATGTAGACAAATACTCCAAGACAGTACAAGAGAATAAAAAAAAGGCTGAACAAGACTGAAGAGGGGTTAAGAGAGCTGCAGGACAACATGAAATGTAACAACATCCGTATCATAGGGATACCAGAAGGAGAAGAGAAACAAGGAATGGAAAACCTGTTCAAAAAAGTCATGATAGAAAATTTCCCTAACATAATGAGTGAAAACATTAATCCAGTTCAGGAAGCACAGAGGGTCCCAATGAGGATCAACCCAAACAGACCAACACCAAGGCACATTATTATTAAAATGGCTAATTTCAAAGACAAAGAGAGAATCCTAAAAGCACCAAGAGAGAAAAGACAAATAACATACTAAGGGGCTCCAATAAGGCTATCAAATGATTATTCAACAGAAACAATTCAAGCCAGAAGGGAATGGCAAAAAGTATTTCAAGTCATGGTAAACAAAGGCCTGCAACCAAGAATACTCTACCCAGCAAGGCTCTCATTCAAGATAGAAGGAGAAATAAGGAGCTTCCCAGACAAAAAAAGTCTAAAAGAATACATCTCTACCAAACCAGCATTGTAAGAAATGCTAAAGTGTCTGCTATAAAAATAAGTAAACAAATAAAATGAAGAAACAGAGAAAGCCAACGAGGAATACAGACACAAAGGGAGAAAATGGCAATGAATAAGTATCAATCAATAATCACCTTAAATGTAAATGGATTAAATGCACCAATCAAAAGACATAGGGTAGCCGAATGGATAAGACAACATGACCCACATATATGCTGTCTTCAAGAGACCCACCTCAGAACAAAAGATCGACACAGATTGAGAGTGAAGAGATGGAA